>CAUYPK010083805.1:0-188558 GCA_963574355.1 Loris lydekkerianus | reverse complement strand
GGGTTGAGTCGTGCTGGAGTTCTGAAACTGTCTGCTATCTGAATTTCAGAATCCCTTGGCATATCTGGAAAGTTCTCCTTCATAATCTCATGGAGAAGAGACTCTGTGCCTTGTGAAGCCACTTTGTCACTTTCAGGGATCCCTAAAAGACGAATATTGGTTTTCTTTGAATTATCCCAGAGCTCTCTTGAGAGAGTGGTCTGTTTTTGCTCTCCATTTCTCTTCTTCTTTGCGAGTTTGGGAGCGTTCGAAAGCTTTGTCTTCAATGTCATAAATCCTTTCTTTTGCTTGGTCCATTCTGTTACTGAGGGATTGTACTGTGTTTCTCAGATCTTTGAGGCATGCAACTTCTTGTGTCAATGATTCAAAATTTTTGCCCATTTGGTTTTTGAATTTGTTAAATTTTTGAGGTAACTTTTGGAATTCCAATTCGATCTTATTTGCTATCCAAATCCTGAATTCAATTTCTGACATCTCAGCTATTTGTTTGTGCATGGGGTCTTGTGCTGTTTCTGCCCCATTGATCCTTGGGGGAGTTGATCTACTCTGATTATTCATAATGCCAGAGTTTTTCTGTTGATTTCACCTCTTGATTGCTTTTAACCATTGCTTCTGGCCGTGCTCAGAGTTGGGGAGGTGTCTCTCCAAGATTAGACCCCAGCCAATCACTCTATTGTTGCTGGATCTTTGTAGGGAGTGACCCTGTGTAGTTCCTCTTGGGCTGCTCTAGCTAGGGAGTTCTGGTTGTGGAAGCAACTCCGGTGTGCGACACACGGTGATTCAGCAACAGGGCTGGGGGCAGTGCGCACAGTTCTGGGAGTGCCTGGCGCCCAGTGACTTTGGCATGGAGAACCCAAGACTCTAGCAGTCTTTGGCCAGGAGAAGGGCTCTGCGCAGAGGCAGTGAGGGCTCCAGAGGGTACGCAGGTACCATAGTTCCTGGTCAGATGGACGAGCTAGTGCGGAGGCTGGGAGGACACAGGAGGGGGAACGCAAGGTTGTGTGGTTCCCGCAGTTCCTGGTCAGGGAATGTGGAGCCCTTGTGGGTGTGGGTCACCCTTTGGGGGTCTCTGCACAGCTCTTATGCATGTCTGGGTGGCGCCAAGCTCAGGACTTTGAAGTTGCTGTGAGCTGTGACGTCAGGGCACTCTCCCCAGGGCAATAGTTTCAGGCTCCAGTGTGCCAAAACCGTCTCACTCTGCCCCTAAGGACTAGGTCTGTGAAGCCGTTCAGTCCCCGTTTTTATCCTGCTGAATCAGTAGGTTACTTTGTCCCGCCCGTTTTTTGCTCTGGGACCCTGAGGGTGGAGCTTGCTGGAGCAGTTTTTTCACACAATGGCTTTCACTGAGCCCAGCTCAGTGGCTCAGTCTGGGGCCCCAGACAATGCCCTAAGTTCTCCACACTTTTTCTCAAGCTCTCCCCAAGGCAGCTCAACTGAGTGCCAAGTCCAAGAACACCAAAAAGTTCATAGGTAAGGCCTTTCCAGTTTACAGTCTTACTGCTGCTTGTACTCACGGTTGCCGGCATGATTAGGTTGATTGAACACATGCAGCCACTTGCCAGTTTTCCACTGTTTTTGTCCTCCTCCTGGGGTCCAGAAGTTTCTTGCTGGCTCCCTGTATTCTCAAAGGGATGATCATAGGCAGATTCCACCGGCCATAGATGTCTGGAGTCTTGTCTCCCCAGAGTTGCTGTGCCCAGTGGCAGGGATGCTGTTACTTGGCCGCCAGCTTTAATCCAGTCTTTATTATTATTAATTGTAGTTTACATGCTGTACAATAGATCTGTGGAATTTATTTAACTGAAACGTGGTATCATTTAACCAATTTCTCCTCATCCTCATGTCCCCAATTCTCTGTCAACCACCATTGTATTGTTTGGTTCTGTGAGTTTGACAATTTTTTAGATTTTACCTATAAATGAGATAATACTGTGTTTTTCTGTGTTTGGTTTATTTCAGTTAGCGTAATGTTCACCAGATTCATCTTTTTTCATAAATGAGAAGATTTCTTCCTTTTTAAAGGCTAAGTAATATTCCATCATGCATATGTACACTACATTTTCTTTATCCATTCATGCATTGGTGGACACTTAGGTTGATTCCATATCTTGGTCATTGTGAATTCTGCTGCACTGGACTTGGGTGTGCACATATTTCTTTGATATGCTTATTTTCATTTTCTTTGGTTATATATCCAGTAGTGGGATTGCTGGGTTATGTGGTGGTTATATTTTTAATGTTTTGAAGAACCTCCGTACTGTTTTCTATCATGGCTATACTAATTTACACTCCTACCAACAGTGGAGTTCTCTTTTCTCCACATCTTCATTAACACTTGATGACTTTTGTCTTTTTTTTTTTGAAACAGAATCTTATTATGTCACTCTTAAGTAGAGTGCCGTGGCATCATAGCAACCTCAAACTCTTGGGCTTAAGCAATTCTCTTGCCTCAGCCTCCCGAGTAGCTGGGACTATAGCTACCCACCACAATGCCCGGCTATTTTTATTTTTATTTTTTTTTGGTTGCAGTTGCCATTGCTGTTTAGCAGGCCCTGGCTGGGCTCTAACCCACTAGCTTTGGTGTATGCGGCCGGTGCTCTACTCACTGAGCTACGGGTGCTGACTTTTGTCTTTTTTGATAATGGTCTAACAGGTGTGAATTGCTATCTCATTGTGGTTTTAATTTGCATTTCCCTGACAATTAATGATATTTAGCATTTTTTCATATATCAGTTGAGCATTTATATGTCTTCCTTTGAGAAATGTCTATTTAGGTCCTTTGTCCATTTTTTTAATTGAATTATTTTCTTGCTATTGAGTTGTTGAGTTCCTTATATATTTTGGATATTAACTAACCCCTTACCAGAGGTGAAGTTTATAGATATTTTCTCCTATTTCATAGGTTGTCTCTTTACTCTGTTGTTTCCTTTACTGTGCCAAAACTTTTTCGTTTGATGCAGTCTCATTCATCTGTGTTTGCTTTTGTTGCTTGTGTTTTGGGGTTACATCCAAAAAAATTAATGCCCAGACTGATGTGAAGAAATTTTTCCTCTATGTTTTCTTCTACTATAGTTTTACAGTTTCAGGTCTTAACACTTAATTCATTTTTTAGTTTTAGTTTTAATTCAGTTTTTAGTTCATTCTTATGTATGGTGTGAGATAAGGGTTTAATTTCATTCTTCTGAATGTGGACAGCGAGTTTTCCCAGCACTATTTATTGAAGAGACTGTTCTTTACCTATTATGTGTTCTTGGCACTTTTGTTGTACATGGGTTGGCTGTAAGTGCATGGATTTCTCGGTTTCTGTTCTGTTCTTTTGGTCTCTCTCTATTTTTTTTTTTTTTTTTTTAAAGATTAAAAAAAGAATTTATTTTTTATCTTTTTTTTGTTGGGGAATAATTGAGGGTACAAACAACCATGTTACACTGCTTGCATTTGTTAAGGAAAGTCCCTCTTACAATTGTGACCCACCCTCAAGAAGTGTGTCACACACCATGACCTCCTACCCCCATCTCTTCCTCTCTTTGCTCACTCATTCCCCCACTGCCCATCATGTATTAGCATCAATTGTCCTCATGTCAAAATTAAGTACATTGGATTCTTCCTTCTCCATTTTTGTGATGCTTTACTAAGAAGAATGTGTTTAGCTCCATCCAGGTTAATACAAAGATGTAAAGTCACCATCTTTTTTAGTGGCTGAATGATATTCCATGGTATATGTATAACACAGTTTGTTAATCCATTCCTGGATTGGTGGGCATTTTGGTTGTTTCCACAATTTGGTAATTATAAATTGAGCTGTAATAAACAGTCTAGTGCAAATGTCCTTATGATAAAAAGAATTTTTTCTTCTGAGTGGATGCTTAGAAATGGGATTTCAGGATCAAATGAGTTCTTTGAGGATTCTCCATACTTCCTTCCAAAAAGGTTGTGTTGGTCAGCAGTGTAAAAATGTTCCTGTCTCTCCACATCCACACTAGCATCTGCAACTTTAAACTTTGTGATGTGGGCCCTTCCCACTGGGCTTAGATGATATCTCAGGGTGGCTTTGATTTGTGTTTCTCTGATGATTAGTGACATGAGGATTTTTTAATATGTTAGCCATTCGTCAGTCTTCTTTAGAGAAGGCTCTATTCATGTCACTTGCCTGTTGATAAAAGTGATTACTGGCTCTTTTTTTTGTTGCTTAATTTGAGTTCTCTGTAGATTCTAGTTATTAAGCTTTTGTCCAATTCATAATATGCAAAGATCTTTTCTCACTCTGATGGTAGTCTCTTTGCTTTGCTTGTTGTCTCCTTAGCTGTACAGAAGCTATTCGGTTTAATTAAGTCCCATTTGTTTGTTTTTGTTGTTATTGGAATTGCCACTGGAGTCTTCTTCATAAAGTCTTTCCCCAGGCTGATATCTTGAAGTGTTTTCCCCACATTTTCTTCAAGGATTTTTATTGTTTTAAGCCTTAGATTTTGATTTTTTTATCTATCTTGAATAAATTTTAGTGAGTGAGAAAGGTGTAAGTCCAGTTTCAGTCTTTTACATGTGCTTATCCACTTCTCCCAATACCATTTATTGAATAGGGATTCTTTAGCCCAGTGTATGTTCTTGTTTGGTCTATCAAAGATTGGGTGGCTGTAAGATATTAGTTTCATCTCATGGTTTTCTGTTCAGTTCCAGATGTCTGTGTCTCTATTTTTATGCTAATCCCATGCTGTTTTGATCACCATGGCTTTGTAGTGTTGCCTAGAGTCTGGTAGGCTGATGCCCCAGCCTTTTTTTTTTTTTTTTTTGGTTACAGAGCCTTAGTATGTTTCCCTTGGTTGAGTGCTGTGGTGTCACAGCTCACAGCAACCTCAAACTCTTGGGCTTAAATGATTGTCTTGCCTCAGCCTCCCAAGTAGCTGTGACTATAAATGCCTGACACAATGCCTGGCTATTATTTTTTTATTTTTGTTGTTACAGTTGTCATTGATGTTTAGTTGGCCCAGGCCAGGTTTGAACCCACCAGCCTGGGTGTATGTGGCTGGCGCTCTACATAGGTAGGGCACTGCCCTAGCCTTGTTTTTATTACTAAGAATTGCCTTAGCTATATGGGTTTTTTTTCTGGTTCCATACAAAATGAAGAATTATTTTTTCCAAATCTTGAAAGTATGTTAATGTTATTTTAGTGGTAATTGCATTGAATCAGTAGATTGCTTTGGGTAGTATAGACATTTTGACAATGTTGATTCTTCCCAGTCATGAGCATGGTATGTTCTTCCATTTGTTAATGTCCTCTGTTATAGAAGTCCTTCACCTCTTTTGTTATGTATATTCCTAGGTATTTTATTTTCTTTGAAGCTACTGTGAAGGGAATTATGTCTTTGATTAACTTCTTTTATTGGCATATACAAAAGCTACTGATTTGTGGACATTGATTTTATATCCTGAGATATTATTGTATTTTTTAATCACTTCCAGGAGTCTTAGGGTTGAGTCTTTGGGGTTCTATAAGTATAAGATCATATGGTTGGCAAAGAGGGAGAGTTTAACTTCCTTTGTCCCCATTTGGATCCCCTTCATTACCTTCTCTTGCCTGATTGTACTGGCTAGAACTCCCAGCATTATGTTGCATAGTAGTGTTGATAGAGGACCACCTTGTCTTGTTCCCGTTCTGAATGGGAAAGATTTCAGTTTGACTCCATTCACTATAAGATTAGCTGTGGGTTTGTCATAGATGGTTTCAATCAGTTTAAGAAATATGCCACCTGTGCCTATATTCTTCAGAGTTCTAATTAGAAAAGGATGTTGAATTTTATCGAATGCTTTTCCTTCATCTATTGAGAGGATCATATGGACTTTGTTTTTGCTTCTGTTGATAAGGTGAATTATGTTTATAGACTTGGGGATGTTAAACCAACCTTCCATTCCTGGAATGAAACCTACTTGATTGTGATGTATGACTTTAGTAATGAGAAGCTAGAATTTCATTGAGAATTTTTGCATCTGTATTCATTAGCAAAATTGGTGTGAAGTTCTCCTTTTTAGTTTGGTCTTTCCCTGTTTTTGGGTGATGTTTTCTTCATAGAAGGTGTTGGGGAAGGTTCCTTCCTTCTCAGTTTTTGGGAATAGTTTCTGTAGTATGGGAATAAGCTCTTTTTTGAAGGTTTGATAGAATTCTGGTGTGAAGCCATCTTGACCAGGGCATTTTTTGTTGAGACATTTTTTATTGTTTCTTTGATCTCAGTGCTTGAAATTGGTCTGTTCAGGAGGTCTATTTCTTCTTGATTAAGTCTAGGGACATGGTGTGATTCCAAGTATTGATCCATTTCCTCCATATTGTGAAATTTCTGGTATAGAGTTTCTTTAGTACTCAGATAATCTCTTGTATCTCTGTGGCATCTGTTGTTATTACCCCTTTATCGTTTCTGATTTAGGCTACTAGAGATTTTACTTTTCTGTTTCTAGTTAGTCTGGCTAAAGGTTTATTGATTTTATTTGTTTAAAAAGCCAAGTTTTTGTTTCGTTCATTTGCTGAATGATTTTTTTGTGTGTTCAGTTTCATTAATCTCTGATTTAATTTTGGTTATTTCTTTTCTTCTGCTGGGTTTAGAGGTAGATTTATCTTCTTTTTCCAATTCCATTAGATGGTTTATGAGTATGTTGATGGGCTTACTTTCTGTTTTTTGAATGTAGGCATCTAGTGCAATAAATTTTCCTCTCAGGACTGCTTTTGCTGTATCCCATAGGTTTTGGTAACTTGTGTTTTCATTGTTATTATGGTTGAAGAATTCAACCATTTCCTCTTATCTCTTCCTGAACCCAACTATCATTCAGCATAAGGTTGTTTAATTTCCATGCCTTTGTATGGGGATGAATGTTCTTGTTGGAGTTGAGTTCTACCTTTATAGCCTTGTGGTCTGAGAAGAGACAAGGTCTAATTTCTTTTCTTTTAATTTTGCTGAGGTTTGGTTTGTATCATAAGATATGATCTATTATGGAGCATGTGCCATGAGCTCACGAGAAAAAAGTATGTTTTTTTGCTTTGAGATGGTATGTTTTGTGTATGTCTATTAACCCATTTGTTCTACAGTCACGTTTAAATTTTTTGTGTCCTTGTTTAGTTTCTGTTTAGAGCAGTGGTTCTCAACCTGTGGGTCGCAACCCACAGGAACTGTATTATATGGTTGTGGCATTAGGAAGGTTGAAAACTACTGATTTAGAGGATCTTTCCAGTACTGCCAGAGGGATGTAAAAGTCTCTGGGTATTATGGCGTCATGGACTATCATATTTCTCAGACCCTTCAAGATCTGTTTCATAAATTTGGGAGCATTTAAGTTAGATACATGAATATTTACAATTGAGATGTCTTCTTGTTGTATTGTTCCTTTGACCAGTATGAAGTGCCCATCTTTGTCTTTCTTAAGTATAGTTGCTTTTAGTACACTTGTATCTGAGAATAAGTTTGCAACCCCTCCTTTCTTCTGATTTCCATTTGCTTGAGGTACTATTTTCCATTTCTGAAACCTGAGTCTTTTTTTTTTTTTTTTTTTTAGAGACAGAGTCTCACTTTGTTGACCTTGGTAGAGTGCCATTGTGTCACAGCTCACACTTGTAGTTCTTAGTGGCTTCTAGGGCTTAGGCGATATTAGTTTCATCTCATGGTTTTCTGTTCATTTCCACATGTCTCTTTCCTCAGCCTCCCGAGTAGCTGGGACTACAGGTGTCTGCACAACGCCCAGCTATTTTTTTGTTGCAGTTGCAGTTGGGGCTGTGTTTGAACCAGCCACCCTTGGTATATGGGGCCGGCGCCCTACTCATTGAGCCACAGGTGCCGCCCTGAACCCTGAATCTTGATTTGCCCTTCAGGGGGTAGGTGTGTCTCCTAGAGACAGCATACGGATGGCTCCAGCCAGTGCCTGGTCAGTGGGGCCTTCAATCTTTTGACATTTATTGAGAGTATCGATACGTGTGTTAGAATTGTATTCACATTGTTATGAGAAAGTCTGTTGTGTAGGCCTTTGGCTTCACGGTGGTTATTTTGGTGGTGGTCCATTGTGGTATTCAGTGTTGAGAATAGGTCTAAGTATTTCCTGTAGACATGTCTTGTTATGGTCAATTTCTCCAGTGCTTGTATATCTGCAAAAGATTTTATTTCTCCATCAATTTTGAAACTTAGTTTAGCAGGATATAGAATTCTGGGCTGAAAATTATTTTAAGGATGTTGAAGGTGGGTGACCATGCTCTTCTGGGTTGGAAGGTTTCAGTTGAAAAGTCTGTTGTCATCCTAATGGCTTTGCTCCTGTAGGTCAGTTCACGCTTACTCCTAGCTGATTGCAGAATTTTCTCCTTCATCTTGACTTGGTTAGGTTTATTACAATGTGTCTTAGAGAAGCTCTGCTAGAGTTGAGATGACCCTGGGTTTGATATCCATCTGACAGGAGTGTATTGGGATCTTTAGTAAAACTTGGTAAGTTTTCATTTATGATAGTTTGTGGTAGGGCATCCATACCTTTGGGACAATCTTCTTCTCCTTTAGAGATTCCTATTATTTGTATGTTTGAATGCTTCACGAAGTCTTGGCATTCTCTAAGTACCTCCTCTTTTTTCTTCTTTTCTGCCTCTGTGACTGTGTAGGTTAACTCAAACACTATCCTTTAACTCTGATGTTCCTTCTTCTAATCTATTTTTGATACTTTCTCTTGCATCTTTACAGTCCCTGATAGTCTCCTTTATTTCCTTAAGCTCCGCCATATCCTTTGTATATTCTACATATCTCTTGTCAGACTTTTGGTTCTGTCTTTCCATTTTCTCATCCATTCCCTTTATTGTCTTAATCATTCATATTTTAAATTCCATTTCTGTCAAGTCCATTAATTCTTTATAGGAGTCGTCTGTATAAGTTGCCTTGTGGTCCCTTGGAGGAGTTGCTCTATTTTGGTTTTTCATGGTGCTTAAATTTTTCTGTTGGTTCCTCCTCATGTGTGCTTTTCTCTTGTTTACATCGTTGTCCTCCTTTTCTCACTGCCCCCTTTGCTTCAAATTACCTTGTCTCAGAGTTCAGTTGAGTTGAGGCCAAAATGAGGAGAAAGATAAAGAGTGAGCAGGGAGAAACAAGAGGAATGGAGAGAAAGAGGAAAAAAGAAGTAAAGAGTAAATGAAAAGAAAAAGAAAAAACAACAGAAGGAGAGTAACAGAAAAAAATTCTGAAGAACAGGAGAGAAGGAAGTCAGAGAGGATGAGAGTGATTGAAGAAATGGTATTGATCATCATGTTGCTAAGGTCACACCTTTAACTCAAGAATTTTGAGAGTCTAGGCTAGGTGGGTTCCTTGAAATCAGGTGCTCCTTACCAGTCTGGGTGGAGCCAGATGCTTCCTTTGCCAAAAAATAGGGAGAAAAGAAAAAGATCAAAAACAAAAAACAAGAAGGAAAAATTAAGTAAGGATGAAAATGAAATAGAAAAATTCTGCTGCATGATCTTGCCAATACTTTCTTCCTAGGGCTAAAGGTAAAAAAGTCTCTTCACCACCTTGAGCCAGACTATTGCTGTGGCCTTCCTGCCTGACCACAGCTGAGCTTTTAGCAAAAAATGAAAAAGAAAGAAAGAAAGAAAAAAAGGAAGAAAGAAAGGAAGGAAAGAAGAAAGAAAGAAAAAATAAAGAAAGGGGAAAGACAAAAAAAAAAAAAAAGGGGTTATCTTTGGTGTTGTAGAAGTGATTCATGTGTGAGATGAGAAAGATAGAAGAGTCTCTTTCCAAAGAGAATGTAGAGGAATGAAGTAGGGAGAAGGAATAAACGAGGCTTAAGTACTGTAACCAACCAACCAACCAACCAACCAAACAAACAAACAAACAAAAAACCGGAGCCCTTGGTCTTAATGTAAGTAAAAATGGAAGTTAAGAACCAACCAAACCAATTAGCAAAAAACAAGACACATCAATATAAAATAACAAAAAGCTCTAATAACCAAAAATAAGCCACTTCAGCAACAAATAAATGAAAGAACAAAAAGGAAAAAAAAATACAAACAAGACAAAAAAGAAATACAATAATAATTACATACATATATCAAAAAATTATATGTATACATATGACAGAAGGGTCCAACTTTAGTAAGAATATATTTGTGTTGCAATATATTGCCAGAACACCAGATGGTGATAGAGTTTTAGGGAATGGACAACACAGCTGGTACCCTCTTTCTAGTGCCCAAGCATAGACCTGTTTCCCAAATTCATTGTCTGCAGTGATGGCTTGATTATTTCTTCAGCATTCAGTCCCTGCTGGGTTGAGATCTCAAAGTTCTCCACAATCCTTCAGTGGCAGGTCTCACTGTGCCCTCCAACAGCAGTTCCTGTGGGATTTGGGAGTCTCTGAGCCTGTCAGAATTTAAGGTTCAATCCCAGCAAGTGCAACTAAGAAGGCTGTGTCATTGTAGGAGGCCTACCCTCACGACTTTGTAGTGACCTTCCCAACAGTGGCTGCCCTCTGGCTGCCAAGATCTTCCCAATATGGCCATCTCTACCACAGCCAAACCAGTGGCAAATTCGCACCAATCAGCCCTTAAATCTGGCTTTGGTATACTGTTTGGGTGCCCCCACTCTTCCAGGCTTTCCAATCAATGTGCAACTTCCTCAGAGAGAACTGAAGAGTGCACTGCTCATGCAAACTTGCCTAGTGTGTCAGAATGCCACTGTTCCAGTTCATGCACTGTATTCAGTAGCTTGCCACCTCATTGCGCATCCTGAGCCACAGTTCCATGCAAGGCCTCTGTGCCAAGCACAGCCTGGCTTTCTCCCATTCCTCATTTGTACTATGAGAGTTCAGCTGAACTATTTTTCTCATCTGCCATCTTGCTCCACCCCCTCTATATCTTTTTTTATACCAGTACAATGTTGTTTTGATTACTATAGCTTTATAGTTTATCTTGAAATGAAGTAGTGTGGTGCTTCCATATTTTGCTCAAGATTCTTCAATAATTCTGGGTCTTTTGTGCCTCCATACAAATTTTAGGTTTGCTTTTTATTTCTCTGTGAAAAACATCATTGGGTGAGACTAGGAGGGAATTGTGGGAAGATGGTGGACTAGAAGTAGCTTTCGCCAGGAGCTCTTTCCTAAAGGGAGAGGTATTGGACTGAAGTGGATGGAAAGCATATGAGAGGAGCTAAGCATTGAGAGGACTGCATGAGGTACACGTCACCTTGGCTGAACCAAATGGCAGAAACAAGAAAGTTGAAGAAAAACAACAGGTACAAGCCCAGCTTTCAGAGGAAGGGAGACCTCTCCCCCAAAGCAGGAGCTCCATGGTAGAAGACCAGTCAGCCAGTGAACTAGGTTCAAAAGTCTCCTGACCTTTTCCTCTGGGAGAGCAGTTGCTACTTCTCAGTCCTCCTTCATTATTGAGGTCCCACCACTGAGACTGGGCCCTATTCTGTCTGGCACAAAAAAAACAGATATTTTTCTTGCAATCCTGAGCACCCAGATCGCCATTACCCCACCCTAGTTGTTGGTAGGACTGCCCCCTATAGAGTGCAGAGTGTTTGACAAGCTCACTGGAAAGTTGGGGAAGTCTGCTGGTCGCCAAGCTTCAGCGTAAGAACAGTAGCATGGTAGTCCAAGCTTTTGTGAGGAGAGGGTGAACTATCCTTCTCCAGCTCCTCAGGAATTCTCAGGTAGGTCTGTTTTCTGCCCTTCAGGACAACTGCGCTCCATTGAGTGAGCAGGGCCAGTGCTTTAAGCACTGACTTTGATTTGTGACTGAACTTCGGATCTGCCCCCTCTAATAGGCATAGCTCTTCAAACTTTGGACCTCTGGCTTCCTCCAGGCAGGGCTCTCTGAGCTCAGTTGGGTGGGCAGAGCTGAGGTTTGAGCTTCTTTGAACTGAACTTTGGATCTTTGGCCTCCACCATGTGGGGCTCTCTGAGCTCAATTGTGTGGGCGGGACTAGGGTTTGTGTGACTTTGAACTGAAATTTGGACCTCTTGCTCCATCAGGTGGGGCTCCTAGAGCCCAATTGGGTTGGTGGGGATTAGGTTTAAGGGACTTTGGACTGAATTTTGGATTAGCACTCTCCACTGGGTGGAGGCACTCTGAGCTCAGTTGGGTGGCACTCTGAGCTCAATTGGGTGGGTGGGGTGGAGTTTTTTAAGCAACTTTGTACTGAATTTTGGATTAACACTTTCCACTGGGCTGAGGCTCACAGAGCTCAAGTGGGTGGGCTGTACTCAGTGCCTGAGTGACTTATCTGAACATCAGATTGGTGCCTCCTGCCAGGCAGCAGCCCCCTAATCTTGACTGGGAAGGCAGTGCCTAGTGCCTGAGTGACATTTTCTGAGCTCTGGAACTATACCATTTACAGTGCGGCAGCCCTCAGCATTCGTTTGGCTAGATGGTGCCAGGGCATAAGCATCTCTCCTGAGCTCTGAGCCAGGGTTGTCAGCTGTCAGCTTTGTGAGCTTGATTTGGTGGGTGGAGCCAGCACTGGAAGAGTGACTTTGACTGGATCTCTGTGCCAGTACTACCTTCTCATTCTTGTCCTCTTGGAGATACTGTCTAGGGCTGTGGATTCACCACTTCTCTGCCTTTGTTAGTGCAGTGGTGGCATTGCAATGGTGAGGAGTGGACTCATCAGAAATATCAGTAGTGGACTATCCATTCAACTAAAAAAGTATAATTAACATATTAAAACAGAGAAAAATAGGGAGAAGCTGAAAATACTCATGAAGAGGAATCAGCTGAAGAAACTCTGGCAACATGAAGAATCAGAGCAGATTCTTACCTCCCCGGGACATCAAAGGCAATACAACTGAGAATCCTATCCACAGAGAAATTGCTGAAGTGTCAGAAATAGGATTTAGAATGTGGATGGCAAATAAGATAATAGGACTGGAGGAAAAGATGGAAATGGAGAAACAAAATACAGTTGAGAAGTTGTCTCAAGAAATTATTGAATTCAAAGACAAAGTCACCAAGGATATAGACATAATGAAGAAAGATATAGTAGAGCTTAAGGAATTGAATAAGGTATTAAGGAGCTTGAAAATCTAAGTTGAGTCCCTCAGAAATAGAGTTGAGCAGTGCAAAGAAAGAATTCCACATAAAGAAAAGACTTTTGATCTATCTCAAGCATTCAAAGAGGTAGATAAATGGAGAAAAAGGACAATATTCCCTGAGAGAGTTATGGGATCATTCTAGGAAATCAAACATCTGAATTATAGTGATTCCTGTAGGACAAGAAGATGGTCCTAAAGGCACAAATTCTCTGCTCCAAGACATGGTGGAGAATTTCCCAAGTATTGCAAAAGACACAGCAATTCAGATAGTAGATAATTTCACAACCCCAGCATGACTCAGTCCAAACAAAGCATCCTGTAAATACATTGTAATTAATTTTGCCAATGTTAATATGAAGGAGAAACTTTTGCAGGTAGCCAGGCATAAGAAAAGTATTACTTACAAAGGAAAAACTATAAGGATGACTGTAGATCTTTCAGCGAAAACTTTCCAAGCTAGAAAAGGTTGGTCATCGACCTTCAACCTTCTTAAACAAAACAATTTCTAGCCCAGGATCCTATACCCTGCTAAGCTGAGTTTCTCTTCTCTTCTTTTCTTTTTTTTGTTTTTTGAGACAGAGTCTCAAGCTGTCACTCTGGGTAGAGTGCTGTGGCATCACAGCTCATAGCAACCTTCAACTCTTTGGCTTAAGCTGCACGACAATGCCTGGCTATTTTTTTGTTGCAATTGTCTTTGTTGTTTTTAGCTGACCTGGTCTGGATTTGAACCCACCAGCCTCAGTATATGTGGCCGATGCCCTACTCACTGAGCTACGGGCTCTGCCCTAAACTGAGTTTCATTTGTGATGGAGAAACCAAATACTTCACAAACATCCACATGATGAGGAAATTTGCCATGACTCAACCAGCTCTACAGGAAATACTCAGACCTATTCTTCATAACAGACAGCAGGAGGGTACACCATCAAAGTAAGCCAGCAATTAAAGAAGAAAGCCTAGCTTCCACAATGGTGAGAGGCATAAGATTAAGTTTTGGGCTTCTGAAAAACAAGATGACCAAAAACTCTGCCACACCTATCAATTCTCTCAATTAATGTAAATGGTTTGAACTCTCCTTTAAAGAGGCATTGGCTGGCTGACTGCATGCAAAAACTCAGGCCAGATAATCTGTTGCCTACAAGAAACACACCTTACCTCAAAAGATATCATAAGACTTAGGGTGAAGGAATGGGCAAAGGCATTCTAGGCAAATGGAAAGCAGAAAAGTGGGGGTTGCAATCTTGTATGCAGATAAAATGGGATTCAAACCAACAAAAGTAATGAAAGACAAAGATGGACGCTTAATACTGGTCATGGGAAACACACAATATGAAGAGATTTCTCTTCTATGAACATCTATGGACCCTATCTGAATGCTCCTCAATATGTAAAACTCTAACTGATCTGAATAATATGATGTCTTCCTGCACTATAATAGCTGGAGATTTTAACACGTACTGTACAGATCCTGCAAGCAGAAACTAAACAAATAATGGATTTAAATAAGACCCTAGAACAAATGGACTAACAGACATTTATTGATAGAGCATTTTATCTTAACAAAATCTAATACACATTATTCTTATCAGCCCATGGATAATCTTCCAAAACTGATCATATCCTAGGTCACAAGTCTAATCCCAACAGAGTCAAAAGAATAGAAATTATTCTTTTCAGACCACCATGCAATAAAAGTTGAAGTCAACAGCAACAGAATCTTCATAAATAAAAGCATGACCTTATTGTGAATGATAACTAGGTCATAGACAAAATCAAGAAGTAGATTGTTAAATTTCATGTACAAAAACCATAATGAAAACACAAACTATCAAAACCTTTGGAATACTGCAAAGGCAGTCCTTAGAGGGAAATTTATAGCATTAGATGCTTTCATCATGGAAACAGAGAGCAAGTCAGCCACGTAATGGGCCATCTTAAGCAACTGGAAAAGGAAGAACAATCTAATCCAAACCTAGCAGAAGGAAAGAAATTACCAAAATTAGAGCAGAACTAAATGAAATTAAAAACAAAAGAATTATTCAGAAGAACAGCAAAACAAAAAGTTGGTTCTTTGAGAAGATTAATAAAATTGATAAACCCTTGACTAGACTAACCAGAAATAGAAAAATAAGATCTCTCATAACTACAATCAGAAATGATAAAGGGGAAATAACAACAGTTGCACAGAAATACAAAAGATTCTCAACAATTATTATAAAAAAACTCTATTCCTGGAAATTTGAAAATGTAGAGGAGATGGACTCGTATCTGGAAGCACGATGCTTTCCAAAACTGAGCCAGAAAGATTTAGGAGTCTTGAATAGACCAATATCAAGCACTGAAATGGCATCAATTATCCAAAATCTCCCAGAAAAGAAAAGCCTTGGACCAGATGGTTTCACACCAGAATTCTATCAAAACTTCAAAGAGGAACTCGTTCCTATACTGGAGAAACTTTTCCAAAATATAGAGAAAGAAGGAATCCTCCCCAACATATTCTATGAAGCAAATATCACTCTTATCCCCAAACCAGGAAAGAATCCAACAACAACAACAAAAAAAGAAAACTATAGACCAATATCATTAATGAATATCGATATAAAAATATTTAACAAGATATTAGGAAACAATACAACAACACATTTAAAAGGTTGTACACCATCATCAAGTGGGTTTTATCCCAGAGACACAGGGTTGGTTCAACATACACAAATCTATAAATATAATATACTGCATAAATAGAATGAAAAACAAAGACCATATGATTCTTTCAATTGATTCAGAAAAGGCTTTTGACAATACCCAGCATCTTTCATGAGAAAAATAAGAAAGTCGTCTTAGAAGGAATATTCCTTAAGTTGATAGAGCCTATATACAGCAAACCCACAGCCAATATCATATTGAATGGAGTAAAACTGAAAGCATTCCCACTCAAATCTGTAACCAGACAAGGATGCCCAGTGTTTCCACTGCTATTTAACATAGAGTTGGAAGTCCTAGCCATCACAATCAGGCAACAGGAGATCAAAGGAATCCAAATGGGGGCAGAGGAGGTCAAACTCTACCTCTTCACAGATCATGCCATCTGCACAACAGCACCAAAGAAGATGAAATACCTGGGAATATATCTAATTAAAAACGTGTAAGATCTCTATAAAGAGAATTATGAAACTTTGAGAAAGGAAATGGCAGAAGATGTCAACAAATAGAAGAACATACCATGCTTATGGCTGGGAAGAATCAGCATTGTTAAAATGTCCATACTACCCAAAGCAATCTATAGATTTAATGGAATCCCCATCAAAGCACCAATGTCATACTTTAAAGATCTTGAAAAAATAGTACTTTGGTTCATATGGAACCAGAAAAAAACCTGAATAGCAAATACAGATTTTAGAAATAAATACAACTCTGGAGGCATCATGTTGCCAGACTTTAGGTTATATTACAAGGCTGTAGGGATCAAAACAGCATGGTACTGGTACAAAAATAGAGACACAGATCTATGGAATAGAATAGAGAATGAACCCAGCCACATATTATCATTTAATCTTCGATTAGCCTAACAAAAACATGCAATGGGGCAAAGAATATGTAACAAATAATGCTGGGAGAACTGGTTATCCACACTCAGAAGACTGAAACTTGACTCCCACCTCTCACCATTGACAAAAGTTGATTCTTGTTGGATCAAAGATTAAAATTTAAGACACGAAACAATAAAAATTCTAGGAGACCATGTGGGGAAAACACTTGAAGATACTGACCTGGGAAAAAACTTTATAAGGAAGACCCCCCTAGCAATTGCAACAACACCAAAAATAAATAACTGGGACATGATCAAGCTAAAAAGCTTTTGCACAGCTAAGAGTACCACAAACAAAGCAAACAGACAGCTCTCAGAATTGAAGATTTTTTGCATGTTATGAATCTGACAAAGGTCTGATAACCAGAATCTATAGAGAACTCAAACAATAAGAAAAATGCAATCAACCCTCTTTATAAGTGAGCAAGTAATTTGAACAGAAAATTCTCTGAGGATGACAGATGAATGGCAATAAGCACATGAAAAAGTGCTCATTGTCTTTAATTATCAGAGAAATGCAAAGCAAAACCACTCTAAGATATCACCTAACCCCAGCCAGATTTTCCCACATCACAAAGTCCCAAAACACCAGATGCTGGTGGAGAGAAGGGAACACTTCTACACTGTTGGTGGGCTTGCAAACTAATACAGCCCTTTGGAGAATCCTCAAAGTCCTTTTGACCCTGTAATCTCATTACTAGATATGTATCCAGAAGAACATAAATGATTTTCCCACAAAGACATTTGCACTAGAATATTTATTGTGGCTCAATTAATAATTGTCAAGTTGTGGAAGCAACCTAAGTGCCCATCAACCCCTTAATGGATCAGCAAACTGTGGTATATGTATGGAATATGCATACATATGGAATGGAATATTATGCAGCCATTAAAAAGATGGAGACTTTACTTCTTTTACATTTACCTGAATGGAGTTGAAATACATTCTTTTCAGTAAAGTATCTCAGGGATGGAAAGATAAATATCTATTGTACTCCGTGCTAATATGAAATCAATATATAAACAATTACATGTTCCTAAGAACAATAAACACTATTATAGTCCTGTTTGGGGGTAGAGGGAAGTGGGTGGGAGTGAGTGGGGAGGATGTATGGCAGAAGGAGGGAGGGCATGAGGTGGGATCGCACCTAATGTGCACATTGTGAGGATTATAACGTGCCCCCTGGGAGAGGGGCTCTTCTACAAATGGAACTTTACCCTAATGCAATGCAACCTAAATATTGTACTCTATTACTTTGAATAAAGTTAAAAAATACATCATTGGGCATTTTGATAAGGATTGCATTGAATCTGTATATCTCTTTGGCCAGTACATGGATATTTTAATAGTATAAATTCTTCTAGTCCATGAACAAGGGATATTCTTACTTATTTGTGTTGTCTTCAGTTTCTTTCTTCAGTGTTTTATAGTTTTCAATGTATAGATCTTTTACCTTCTTGATTAGATTTCTCCTAGGTATTTTATTTTTGATGCTATTGTAATAGGATTGTTTTCTTTTCCTTTTTTTTTTTTTTTTTTTTTTTTGAGACAGAGTCTCACTATTTCATCCTCGGTAGAGCGCCATGGTGTCACAGCTCACAGCAGCCTCAAACTCTTGGACTCAAGCGATCCTCTTGCCTCAGCCTCCCAAGTAGCTGAGACTACAGATGCCCACCACAATAGGCTGGGCTATTTTTATGTTTCCATTGTTGTTTAGCTGGCCTCAGCTGAGTTTGAGCCTGCCACCCTCAGTGTATGTAACTGGCACCGTGACCACTGTGGTATAGGCACCGAGGCAGGATTGTTTTCTTTATTTCTTTTTCTGATAATTTGTTGTTAGTGTATAGATATGTAACTGATTTTTGTATGTTGATTTTGTATCCCGGAACTTCACTGAATTTATTTATTACAGTTCTAACAGTTTCTGGGTGAGTCTTTACAGTTTCTATGTATAAGATCATGTCATCTGCAGTCAAACAATTTTACTTTTTTTCTTTTCAATTTGCATGTGTTTTATTTCATTTTCTTGACTAATTACTCTTGCTAGGGCTTCTAGTATACTTTATTGAATAGAATTGGTGAGAGTGGGCATCTTTGTCTTGTTCCTGATCTTTGAGGAATAGCTTTAGCTTTTCATTGTTAAGTATGATGTTAGTTGTGGGCTTGTTATATATGATCTTTATTATGCTGAGGCATACATTCCTCATATACCTAATTTATTTACAGTTTTTATGATGAAAGGACTTTGAATTTTATTAGATGCATTTTTTTGCATATATTGAGATATGAGTTTTATACTTCATTCTGTTAATGTGGTGTATCACATTTATTCATTTGTGTATGTTGAACATTCTTGCATTCCAGGGATAATTCCTACTTGATCATGGTATATCATCCTTTTTAATATGCTACTGAATTTGGCTTGCTAGTACAGGAGAACCTTTCTAAGTTGACCAAGTGACTATAACAAACTGGTCAACATACAGAAGAGGTTAACATAAGGAACAAGCCTTACTGTATTGATACACATGTGGTGCTTGTCCAACTTATGACAATTAAGTAAAGTTAAGGAGGTGGTTGATGTAGGGAAGTGGTCAACTATGGAGGTTTTTCTGTATTTTATTGAGGATTTTTGAATCATGTTCATCGGGGATTTTGTCCTTTAACTTTCTTTTCTTGTAGTGTCCTTGTCTGACTTTGGTAGTAGAGATGTGCTAGCCTTGTAAGTTTTTTTTTTTTTTTTTTTTTTTTTTCAGTTTTTGGCCGGGGCTGGGCTTGAACCCGCCACCTCTGGCGTATGGGGCTGGCACCCTATTCCATTGAGCCACAGTGCCCCCCCTGTAAGTTTTTAAATATTTACTCCTTTTCCATTTTTGGGAAGAGTTTGGGAAGGATTGGCATTAATTCTTCTTTAAATGTTTGATAGAATTCACCAGCCAAGACATAGTGTTCTTCTTTGTTAAGAATTTTTGATTACTAATTCAGTCATCTTACTTTTGTTGTTTTGGTTATATTTTCTATTCTTTGTGATTCAATGTTGGTAGGTGATATGTTTCCAGGAATTTATCAAAATTTGTATATTTTTCTAAGTTATTGAATTTGTTGGCATGTTATTTTTCATAGTAGTCTTTCATGATTTGTATTTCTGTGGTATCACTTGTAATGTTTCCTTTTTCATTTATAATTTTATTTATTTAAATACTATTTGTATCTATTTTTTCTGAGTCTAGCTGTCTTTATGGATTTTTCTCTGTTCTTTGTTTCCTTCCTTCTGACTTTGGGTTTAGTTTGTTTTTTTCTTGTTCCTTGAGGTGTACAGTTAGTTTATTTATTTGAGATCTTTCTTTCATTCTTCAAAAAAATTATTTATGTATTGTTTTAAGAGATGAGGTTTTGCTGTGCTGCCCAGGCTGGAGTTCAGTGGCTATTCACAGGTGCATTATAGGGCACACTTCAGCCTGGAACTCCTGGGCTCCTGCCTGACCTTGTGATATCTGGAACTACAGGCACATGCCACTGTATCTGGATGAGGTTTTTCTTTTTTCTTAATGTAGGCTTTTATCTCTATATAAACTTTGCTCTTAGAACTGCTTTTGCTGCATCCTGTAAGTTTAGCTCTGTTGTGTTTCCATTTCCATTTAGTCTCGAGATACTTTTTGACTTCTGTTTTGAATTTTTCTTTGACACAGAGTGTGTTGTTTAATTTCCACATACTTATGAATTTTCCAGTTTTCTTCCTGTTATTGATTTCTAATTTCATATCATTATGGTCTGAAAAGATACTTGATATCATTTACGTTTTCTTGAATTTGACTTGTTTTTGTGGCGTAACATATCATGTATGCTAGAGAATGTGTGTGTGTGGATGAATATAATGTGTATTTTGCTGCTGTTGGATGCAGTGTTCTACATGTTTTTTAGGTCCATTTGGTCTACGTTCAAGTTCTGGTCTACTTGTTGATTTTCTGTCTGGCTAATCTATCCCCTTTGAAAGTGGGGTATTGAAGTTCCATACTATTATTGTTTTGCTGATTATTTTTCCCTTCAGTGCTGTTTTTTTGGGGGGGGGAGTACAGAGTCGCTGTCACCCCAGGTGTAGTGACATCATTGTAGCTCACTGCAATTTCAAACTCTTGGGCTCAAACAGTCCTCTTGCCCTTAGTCTACCTAGTAGCTGAGACACAGGTACCCACCACAATGCTTGACTAACGTTTCTATTTTTAATAGAGATGGGATCTTGTTCTTGCTTAGGTTAGTCTTGACCTCCTGAGCTCAAGAAATCCTCCTGCTTCAGACTCCCAGAGTGTCCTTCAGTGCTGTTAATATTCTATATGCAATAGAACCTCCATAACTGACCATCTCCCTACATTGCCAACTTCTTTAAGTTGACCTAATTTTCATAGACCGGACATGTACCACATGTACGCATCTGTATAGTAGACCTAGCTCCTTATGTTGACTTTCTCTGTATGTTGGTTATAGTCCCTTCCGTGGTCAATTGAGGACAATTGTATGTAGGTGCACCACTATTAGGTGTATCTATATTTACATTTGTTATATTCTCTTGATAAATTGCCCCTTTATCATTATGTAATGATCTTCTTTATTTTGACAGTGTTTTGTTGTTGTTGTTTTTTAATTTTAAAGAGACAGGTTTGTTTATTCTGGCCTCAAATAACTGGGCTGAAAGGATTCTCCCTCCACAGGCACAGGCACATGCCACTGTGCGTGGTTTGTTGTGACAGGTTTTGACTTAAAGTATACCTTGTCTGATAAAAGTATAGTCTTGCCTGCTCTCTTTTGGTTACTGCTTTTTTTTTTTTTTTAATTTTTATTTTTTTGGCTGGGGCTGGGTTTGAACCTACCACCTCTGGCATATGGGGTCGGCGCCCTACCCCTTTTAGCCACAGGGCCGCCCTGGTTACTGTTTGCATGGAATATCTTTTTCCATCTCTACACTTGGAGTTTATTTTATTTATTTTTGAGACAGAGTCTCACTTTGTTTCCCTAAGTAGAATGCAGTGGTGTTCCAGCTCACAGCAACTTCCAACTCTTGGGCTTAAGCTATTCTCTTGCTTCAGCCTCGTAAGTAGCTCGGACTACAGGTGCCCACAACAATGCCCGGCTTTTTTTTGTTGCAGTTATCACTGCTGTTTTTAACTGGCCGGGGCTGGGTTTGAACTCACCACCCTATGAATATGGGGCCAGTGCCCTACCCACTGAGCCACAGGTGCCGCCCCATACACTTTGAGTTTATATGTACCCTTAAAGCTAAATTGAGTCTCTTGTAGATAGCATGTAGTTAAATCTTTTTTTTTTTTTTTTTGAGACACAGTCTCACTTTGTCACCTCTGGTAGAGTGCTCTGGCATCATAGCTCACAGCAACCTTTAACTCTTGGGCTCAAGTGCCCAATACAGCACCCAGCTATTTTTTAGAGATGGGGGTCTCTATTATTAGAGATGGGGTCTCTATTATTAGAGATGGGATCTCACTCTAGATCAGGCTGGTCTCGAACTTGTGAGCTCAGGCAATTTGTCCACCTCAGCCTCCCAAAGTGCTGGGATTACAGGTGTGAATGTAGTTAGATCGTATTTATTTATTTTTTTTTATATCTATCCAGGTACTATATGTCATTTGATCAGAAAATTTAATCATTTACTTTTCTTTTTAAGCCCATCTCATTTCTGTTGCCCAGGATAGAGTGCTATGGTGTCAGCCTAGCACACAGCAACCTCAAATTCCTGGGTTCCAGTGATCCTTCTGCCTCAGCCTCCAGAGTAGCTGGGACTACAGGAACCCACCACAATGCCCAGCTAATTTTTCTACTTTTTTTTGTTTTTTAGTAGAGGCAAGCTCTCACTCTTGCTCAGGCTGGTGTCAAATGCCTGAGCTCAAGTGACTCTCTTTTCTTAGCCTCCCAGAGTGCTAGTATTATGGTGTGAGCCACCTGCTTGGCTTAATAATTTACTTTTAATGTAATTATCAATAGGTAAGGGCTTATTATTACCATTTTGTTAATTGTTTTCTGTTTTATAGATTCTTTTTCCTATTCCTCATTTCCTGTCTTCCTTTGTGATTTGGTGATTCTTTGTAGTAGTATGGTTTGATTTCTTTGGTTTTCTTTGTGATTACCTGAGGCTCACATAGCATGTCTTATAGTTGCAACAGTGTATTTAAAGGTCATGACTTTTCACATAGGAAATCTACATGGTAACTTCTCCAACATGAAGTCGTTAATATCAGATAGTCCATCTTTTACATTTTATAGTTATTTTTAAAGTCTTACAACTTTTATACTGGAGGTGATTTTTTCCTCTCCCTTTACAATGTTTGAGTACATTGAATTTGTATATATTCTTACCTTTACAGTGAGTTTTATTTTAATTGTTAGCATCTCTGTGTTTCAACTTACAAAAATGCCAAAGAACTCCTTTTAACATTTTTGTAAGGCAGGATTAGTGGTGATGAACTCCCACAATTTTTGTTTATTTGGGAGGGTTATGATTTTATATAGGTTACTTGGAAGACCTCACTGAGAAAGTGACATTTGTGCAAAGATGAATGAATCATGAGTATTACAGATGGGGTTGTGAACAGATGTAAAGCCCTGAGGCTAGAATGTGTCTGGCATGTTGTGAAACATTAAGAGGTAAGTGTGACTAGAGTAGAATAAATGCTGGAGAGAAGAGGTTTGTGGACCTAGAAAATTTTGGGTGTGGTAAGCTACTATGAGGACTTCAGTTTCTACTCTGGGTGAGATGGAGAGACATTGGAGATTTGTGAGCAGATGGACTGCATTTTGAAAAAAAAATATAACAGGCAGCGCATGGTGGCTCACGCTTGTAATCTTAGCACTCTGGGAGGCCAAGGAGGGTAGTTGCTTGAGCTCAGGAGTTTGAGAACATTCTCAACAAGAGAAGACCTTTGTCTACTAAAAATACAAAATATTAGCTGGTTGTCTGTACTTCCAGCTACTTGGAAAGCTGAGGTAGGAGGATTGCTTGAGCCCAAGAGTTTGAGGTTGCTATGAGCTATGATGCCACAGCACTCTACCCAGGGTGATGGAGTGAGACTCTGTCTCAAGAAAAAAAAAAAAAACAAACCCCAAACCAAAAATCAAAAAAGAAAAAGAATATAGACACACACACACACACATCAGCTTCACTAAATTCCATATACTATATAATTCCTCTTTTTAGAAATGGTTTTTAGTATATTCACAAAGTTGTGTAATCTTCACCATAACAAATTTTAGAACATTTTCGTCACTTCCAAAGAAACCTTGTACTCATTAATAATCACTCTCATTTCCTCCCAACTCCCCAGGATTAGGCAACCACCAATCTATTTTCTGAGACCGTGAATTTGACTGTTCTGGACATTTTACATAAATGAAATCATACAGTATGTGGTCTTTCATAATATGGCATAATGCTTTCACTTTGTTTTCTTTTACACCTGAATAATACTCCATTGTATGGATATACCATATTTATCCATTCATCAGGTGATAAACAATTTTGTTTTTTGCTAGTTTTTCGCTATTATGAATAACACTGCTATCAACATTTGTGTATAAGTTTTTGTATGGACGTAAACTTATGTTTACATTTTAGGTGCTATTAATACGTTTTAAAGGAGCATATTTACTTGACTAAGGATAAATGACCTAAGTTTTTGTCTGAGAAGGAGGTTTGGCTATATTTGCTGCTTTCTTTTCTTTGTTCGTTGTCTCTTCTTACAGGGTTCGGCCATTTTTTTTTTTCTAGCAATTTCCCTGTTCCTTTGTATTCTATCTAGTTTCTCTGCTTTGGTTTTCTTTGGGTAGAAGTTTGGTCACATTAAATAGGTTTCCCAAAAGATAGGGTCAATTCTGTGCAGAGCCTTAATGCATTTTAGTAATTAAAATATGATACAAACTCAGTTTATGAAAATCCTTAAGGAGAAATTGCACAGTATTTTCTGTTCTGAGTTGGGACTCACTAGTGAATCAATTAAGTGAAAACAGCATTTAAAATATGAAATAGAATCTCACACAAGAAGAACAAGTATTACTTTATGAAACTGTTATTTCAGTTAACATGTATGTGAACTGGATCAGGATATAAAATGTGTACATGTTTGTGTTTAAGGATTGTATTAAAAAAAGTTTGAAGCCCCCGGGTTAGTATATCCTAGACCTCTCATGTAATTAACATTGTTTTTCTTCTATTTTATTTTTATTTTTTGGAGGGCAATGAAGTATTATTCAGCACAGAATATTTAAATCAAGCTATATCATATCCAAATAGGCAATAAATATAATAAGAGCAATTTGTTGTTTTTGTTTAGTATAGACATATGTAGATGAGCTTTGTATCTTTTCATGAATAAATATAATTTTCTGATAATGTTATGACTAAGAGCATATGTATTTTTTATTGTAGGAGTCATACCCCATGGAATTATGTGGTAAATGATCTTGGCACAGAAAAGGATTAAAGAATGATGGTAAGTGATCACGCTACCTTAAAGATGAACCTTAATTTTTTGGGTTCCCTCTTTTCTTCTTTCCTTCTATTTTTCATTTATTTAGACTCAGGCTCTTGCTCTGTTTGAGTGCAGTGGTACAGTTGTAGCTTACTGCAGTCTTGACCTCCTGGGGTTAAGAAGTCCTCTTGCCTCAGTCTCTCAAGTAGCTGGGACGTTAGGCCTGTGCCACCAGGCCCAGCTTATTTAAAAAATTTTTTGTAGTGATGATGTCTTGCTATGTTACCCAGGTCTGGAACTCCTGGCCTCAAGTGATTCTCCCACCTTGACCAATGAAAGTGCTTAGGTTACAGCGTGAACCACTGTTCCTGGTCTTCCTTTATTTTTTAAATATAATATTTGTTCCATACAGGATACTCTGTGGAACACATTGTTGTAAAGCCCACATAAAATGACCAGCTGTTCAACCTTAGAGTGCAGGAATCCTTGCTGCTCCCACACTTGCCCTTAATACATGTGGTATTCACAACTGGAATTCACATGGAAGCTAGCTTTTTAAATGTCTTAATATTAAATAGTTAGAAAATAATCTCTGCCAACAGTCTGACTTGCATTCCTTCTCAGGGGCCAGACAACTCTTGAAGAAGCCATGGTCTTTCTGGGCCAGGCACAGTGGAAGTTGGACTAGGGTAGTTCCTGAATCGGGAATGGGAACTGATATAGTAGTGAAACTCCCCCCTAGAGGGCCAGGGCAAACACCCTACCCTTTGCTCTTCTAACTCCAAATTTTCAGGCAATTCTAAGTATCTTCTTAAACTATTCGAAGTGAAGAAGGAATGTAGTTATATGAGAAACCCAATCTGCCTACATACCTCCTTTAGGGTATTTGGAGTGGCCAATCTTAAAAGTAGATATTCTTCCTTTTCCAAGCACAGAGGCTGTGATTTATTCCCTTCCTTTTCAGCCTGGGCAAACATAGTTCCATTTGTTAGTTCACTCAATTAGTTACTGATTTATCTTTAGTTTTTTTTTGTTTTTGTTTTTTTTGCAGTTTTTGGCCAGGGCAGGTTTTGAACCTGCTACCTTCGGTATATCAGGGCTGGTGCCCTACTCCTTGAGCCACAGGTGCCATCCTATCTTTGGGTTTTGATGATTTTGATGGGTGCATCTTTCTAAAGTGTAGGGCTCAGGGAATAGCCCCCTTTTCTGGGTGGAAGGGTGGGAGAAGATCTATCTGTGTGTTCTTATCTTATCCCTCCCACTCCATGCTCCTTCTCAGTTATAAGGGGTGATTTTTCATATTGGTCATTTGGAGTCATTTTCCTTCTGTCTGCTATTTCCTGAGAATTTCCTACAATAGGAGGTCTTTTTGTCATATACTCCGGTTTGTCAGGAAATGTCTTTTTTTTAATGCACTAATTTTGAAAGATGATCTTGCTTTGCACAGAAGTCTAGGTTGATAGATTTTTTTCCCTCTCAATATCTTGAAAAAAATTATTCCACTGTCTTCAGCTTCTTTTTGATTTTTAGAGATTTCTTTTATAAACAATTTAATGTAATTCTAATACTATATCCAACATTTACATGGCTCAAAATTCAAACTGTAGAACAGTACTCAGAGAAATTTAACTTTCTTATTCCTTTCCAGAAAATTTCCTTTAATTTTTCTTTTAGTGCAGTCTATTTGGTAATACATTTTCTTAGAGTTTGTGTGTCTGAAAATATTTTTATTTTGCCTTCATTTTATGGGATGTTTTGCCAGCTAAATAATCCATATTTGTACAGAGCAATCTTTCAGTATTCTAAAGATATTCCACTATTTACTGGTGTTTTATTGTTTCTGTTGGAAAATCATCTGAGAGTTTTATTGTCACTCCTTTAAAGATAATGAATTTCTGTCCCTTCTGGGTGTTCTTAAGATTTTCTCTTTGTTTCATATTTTCATCAGTTTTTCTATGATGTGCTTAAGTGTGCTTTTCTTTGTTTTTATCCTGCTGAGGGCTTTATAGAGCTTCTGGGAGAATTTGGCTAATACCTTTAGTCAGTTTTAAAGCCATTTCCTTTCAAATATTTTTTCTGTATCTCTGTTCTTTCCTTCAGGATTGATAATTATGCCTTTTAGGACTTTTTCACTGCATCCCGTGTTATCTCTTGTTTTCTGTTATGTGTGTTTATATTTTTATTTTCCTCTGTAGTTTCATGGAGATGTTTTCTACTGTTACATTTTCCAGTTCACTAATCCTTTTTTCTGCTGTGTCTAATTTGTGTTAAACCAATTTATTGAGCTCATAAATTTAGTAATATTTTATTTCTCTTTTAGAATAACCATAAGAATAAGAATCTCAGCTTTTATTTTTTAATTTTTAATTTTTTTTGAGACAGAGTCTCAAATTGTCACCCTTGGTAGAGTGCTGTGACATTACAGCTCACAGCAACCTCAAACTCTTGGGCTTAAGTGATTCTCTTGCTTCAGCCTCCCCAGTAGCTGGGACTATAGGCGCCTGCCACAATGCCTGGCTGTTTTTTGGTTGTAGTTGTTACTGTTGTTTGGTATGCTGGATTTGAACTGGCCAGCTCCAGGGTATGTGGCTGGTGCCCTAGCTGCTGAGCTACAGGCCCTGAGACATGTTTTTGCTTTTATTTTTAATGAAGAAATACATTTTATGATTTTTATGTAATCAAGAATCTATGAACTATTTTGCTAATAAAAATGCAAATTGTGACGGGTAAGACTAACATCTCCTTGAATTTGGTGATTAATTACTAATCCCAATCTTCATCCCCTCTACTTCCCTTCTCCTAAGTCAGGGTGAAGAATCTTTTCATATTGGAAGGCTGTAATCAAATATGGCCACATTCAAGAAACTTCAATTTTATGTACTTTAAAATGTACATTATTTTGTAAAACTCTAACTACTATGTACTTAATAATTTCAAAAAATGAAAAACTTTGTTTTAAAATTACAACCTTTTAATGACTTTGTTGTGTCTGCTTTTCTAACTACTATGTACTTAATAATTTCAAAAAATGAAAAACTTCGTTTTAAAATTACAATCTTTTAATGACTTTGTTGTGTCTGCTTTTTGTTAGAATTTTTGGTTGCAGCATGGAGGTCTGCAGTTTCAGTTGACCCTCTGGATGGGTACCAGTCATTTGTGATCTTAAGGGTGTATTGATTTGGGTTAGGTAGGAGATTGTAAATTCAAATCTATTCGTGGTTGAAAAGCAAGAAAGCATTTTTTGGACATGTTGCCAAAGGCATGGGGTATTCTGCATTTTTACTTATTTTAGTTGGATATTTCTTAGCATCAAACAATGACTTTATAATGTCATCTATGAAGAGCTCAGTCAATTCCATCTGTAGTTCTTTGGGTACCTTGGTTGTACCAAGTAGGCGAGGCTGAAATGTTAATAAGAATGTGGTGTCATGATTCTCAAAGTCACTGAGCCTTTCATTGTGATCTACTGGTTCTATAACAGCTGCATATTCTTCAAACAATTCACATATATCACCTGCTTATCAATGGTCTTTGCTAACTAGGGAAAATGTTGATCTGAAATTTCCTTTTGAAGAAATGTTTTGAAAAAAGATAGTTTTGAACTTTTTCCCACATACGATATAGGTTTACCCATGCAAGTTTTAATTTGTTCAGCTTATTGGCATTGCTTGGAGGCCTTCATTTGTTTTTGTCTGTGTGGATTTTACATTTCATTTTTGCGTATCTTAAAACTTTTGTAATGACCCATGTATCTAGACTTCATTTTACCTTGCAAACAAATATTCAGATATTTTGACATGACATGGTATCAGATAGAAATGCTTCATTCTTATTCTGTACTTCATAAAATGTAACTATCTGTTCTTACAGAGATAAAATTTTGGCTAACACCTGTCCCTGTGATAGCCAACATACTTAGAATAACATGGTAAACCTACACTGAATACCGCATTGTTCAATGTTAGCATATTAGTGTTGTTAATAACCCTCATAACTTGTTGCAAAGTGCCACTTAAAATAGTAGCATTAGCACAGAGATTTTGCTAATGCTAATTGAAAAGAAATGAGGCCATCTGGATCTGTTAATACTTTTTTAAATATGTGTTATAAACCCTTCATGTTTTCCTGTCATTGAAGGTCTGCCATCTGTACATACACTCACTACATTGATCAAATTCCGTCCAGCTTTGTGACATTTATCTTCAAAGTTGTTGAAGTTATCTATTATCTGTGTTCTGTTTGCAACAGTGCCCAAAATGAATAACTCTTCATAGTAAGAAAATATTCTATTATGACCTGAATGAAGTATAAAACTTGCACCAAGTTAATAGTATCAGTTGATTTGCCCAAAGTCATGGAATAATACATATTTTCCTTGTAAAGTATTAAATGAAATTGTTCTGTTACGTTGAAGACTAATTCATAACCATCATTTATGGTTCTCCTTGAAAGAGTGTTTGTACTTTGAAATGTTATCGGGGTCTAAGCTTCCTACAACTTCAACAACTGAATGGCTTCTCTTTTTCCTGAGTATGAAAAGGGACAATTAACTTCACCAACACATACTAGAAGAAGTGGTTCATAACCTCATTGCTGAATTTTACTATAGTTACCTTTGAAGTAGTCCCCTTGGGAAGCTATGCACTGATGCCAGTGCCTAGTCCACTCTTTAAAGAACTTTCCTAAGATGAGTTTGCCAACTTAATTGTCAGATCTCAACCATGAATGCTCTGATGGTCATTCCAGAAAAAGAGTTCAAAAATTGCTTTGGAACTCTGCTTGAATTGAATTGCTGCTTGAACGAATTGCCTTTGCTTTTACTTTTACTTTTTTAATTTCCGCAATACAACCTTTCATGCCCTCTTTCTAATTTAAAATATTGTGGTCCTTACTGAGTGTTACATTGCTGATGAGCATTGCATTTCTTTACTGTTATTAAAGATATTAAAGATTAACAATATTACACATTAAAGATTAATGTTATTGGAGTAACAGAAAGCAAGCAAATCATCTTGTTTTTAGAAGAAACAAGATAATATTTCAATTCCCAGTCCTCATTAAAAATTCTGTTTTCTTCCTTCAGCATTCTCTTGGTCTTCTGTGTCATGATGGGCCTTTGAGCAGACAGAATTAAAAAATGCTCTTGAGCTGTAATTTCCACTACAAACAGAAAGACAGTGCACTGTTCTCAAAAGCTGATTACAGACTGGTGTACTAGATCCCATAAACTCTGGCCAACTGTCCTTGTGCAGTAGTGGGGCCAGTTAGGCAAGAGAAGTTAGAACTAAATCATGACAATAGCAGCCCTTAACTTAGGTTTGTTAATGTTCTAATTATGTGGTCAATCTGGGAGGATTATTTTGTTGAAACTTGTTTTATTTCTTGGTATTTCAAATATATTCATTTTAAAAATAAAATAAAAATATAAATGATGAACAAAAATGTATTAATAAAAATAGATGAATTTGTTCTGTAAAATTTAGATTCAGTCAAAAGGTTGCACTTTAGGACTTAGAAGACCACATATGGCCTAAGGCTGTGGGTTCCCCATCTGGCCTAGGTTCCGGTGTTGTTGTTAGTGTTTGTTTTGGCTGTCTTCATGTTTTGTTAGTTTTTAAGATAGTAAAAGTGTAAGTTTATATTTTAGAAGGTAGGGGGAGAGATGGGAAAGAGAGAAGGAAAAGAGCAGAGTGCATTGAGATGGTATGGCATCTGAAAAGAAGAAAGGGTGGGGAGGGGAGAGAGAGAATGCTTGCCTCTTTTATTAGTTTTTAAGAGAATATTTTCTTTTACTTTCTTTCTTTCTTTTTTTTTTTTTTTTTTTGAGACAGAGTCTCACAATGTCACCCTTGGTAGAGTGCCGTGGCGTTCCAGCTCACAGCAACCTCAAACTCTTGGGCTTAAAGCAATTCTCTTGCTTCTGCCTCCCAAGTAGCTGGGACTACAGGTGCCTGCCACAGCACCTGGCTATTTTTTGTTACAGTTGTCATTGTTGTTTAGCTGGCTGGGGCTGGTTTCGAACCCACTAGCCTCAGTGTATGTGGCTGGAGCTGTAACCACTGTGCTATGGGCACTGAGCCTTAAAAGAATATTTTCACATATTTCTATGTGGCAGTTATTTACTTTCAGAACTTTGAAGGTATTATTTTATTGACTTCTTACATTCATTTATTATTGCTGATAGGAGACACTTGACAGTTTTATTATTACTACTGTAAAGGTACTTGTGACTATTTGTAAGGTTTTCTTTTGTTTGGTTATCAGTAGTTTTCACCCTAATATGTCTGGTGTTTGTCTTTTTATTTTACCTCATTATTTAAAAATTTGAGAAATTTAAACATTTTATTTATAGTGCCTCTTGATTCTGTAATGATCTCCTTTTGATAGCTTTGGAAAGTTTTTAGCCTTTATATGCTCTAATCTCATTTTTGTTTCTCTTTTTCTCAGGCTTCAGTTTTTGTTCCTATGTTTGACCTTTTATTTCTTTGTCTTGTCTTTGTGTTCTTCTCTATTTTTTCTATTTTCTGTTTTCATTCGGGATATTTGAGGCCAGTTCACTAATTTCTTGTTAAATTAATTTATTGAGTTCTTAATTTCAGTTTTTAAATGTTATATTTTCCTGTTTTATAATTTCTGTTTGCCTGATAATTCTATTATTTTGATCATATGTGAGTATAGACTTGTTTTTTATAATTTTTCTTGGTCTTTAGTCATTTACTTGTTTTCTACTATGCCTACTAGTTTATGATTGGATGTAGGACCTTATACAGAGTAGTCATAAGTTGCCCACAAACTTTATGGCCACCTTGTATGTGAATAATTGAACAGATAATTTGATGCCTAAGATGTAATATCTTCCCTAGAAGATTTACTTTTGTTTCTGGCAGATGGCTAGCAATTCTGGGAGTTGCAATTTATTCTAATTTTCTTGGGGATTGAGATAATTCAAAACTGCCTCCATTGTTGTTAGGGCTAGTCTATTTCTGAATTACCCTTACTCCTGACATGACGCTCTTCTGGATCCTAACCTCAAGCTTGGAATTGTATAAATTTTGTCTCTATCATTTTTGTCTATAAAATTCTGCTCAGCTGCTCTGCCTTGGCCTTCTCTCTGGGAATTGTTAGGTGCCTTTGAGGGAAAAGCAGCTCTGATTGCTGCATTCTCCTCTGTAGGTTTTTGTTTTTCCCTAATCTTGGCATCATAATTGGTCACTTCTTCCACTTTTTTCTCGTGCTCCTGAAATATTAAAAATAATTTTTTGTTCAGCTTTAAAAATTTTTCTCAACTAGATCGTTGGTCTGAATTACCTTGTTCTTTGTAATTAGAAAGGGAATCAATAGATTAGAAGTTTATTTTTCATTCATTTAATAGCTCAGTGCAGGTACTTAACACGTGACCTTCTGCCTTATGATTCTGGGGACCAAATCTACTCTCATTTTTTGATCTCTTCATTCTTTACAGACTCTTGCACTTGCTAGAATCTCTGCATCTAGCCAGTAAGTCAGGGAAGAGCGAGAGTGTGAGAGCCTAAATTATGATGGAGGAGACCTTTAAAAAAAGCAAAATCAATAAGGCCCCTTTTGCCTATAACTTAGTCATGTGGCTGCAAGAAGACTGGGAAGTGTTGTCTAGCTTTGTGACAGGAGAAAAAGAAAATAGTTAAATAGTTTTGGTGAACATATGGTAGTCTTTGTCATAGAGGCTATTCTAGTAATTTGGGCTTTAAATGATGGCTTAGCCTAGGGTAGTGTAGAAGATATGCTGTTTATGTTTTCAAGGTATACTATTTAGGAGATAGAATTGATAAGACTCAATGTATTATTCAGAGTACAAGATAGAAATAATTTTTTCCCTTTATAATAGTTTAGCCAGCCTTAGTTCATCCAGGATTTTACCTTTAGAAAAGTGTGACTCATCAGTAAGAACTGAGAAGGTTATTCATAAATTACTGAACAGGATTCTAGCTCAGCATCCTGTAATACTGGGGAAATTGTAGCAGTTACACTTTCTCAGGTAAGTTTCATGGTTTCTAAAAATACATGCAAGTGTTATCACTTTTAGAATTTTAATATATTCTTCATACTTCCTAAAGTATGAAGGGTTTTAGTAGTGAAAATTTAAGGGAAAGAGTCTTTATTGAATTATTCAGAAAGCTGAAAAATCAGGGCAGCGCCTGTGGCTCAAGGAGTAGGGTGCCGGCCCCATATATCGGAGGTGGCGGGTTTAAACTTGGCTCAGGCCAAAAACTGCAAAAAAAAAAAAAAAAAAAAAAAGCAAGCTGAAAAACCATTTTAAAAAGGTATGAGAATTTCATTTTATGGGCAAGCAGTAGTATCAATGGATTTTGAAAACCTTGTGTAAATGTGTAAGTTTTATGGAGAAAGAAACATAAGAATTTAATAAACAGGGTGGTGCCTGTGGCTCATGGAGTAGGGCGCCGACCCCATATGCCAGAGGTGGCGGGTTCAAACCCAGCCCCAGCCAAAAACTGCAAAAAAAAAAAAAAAAAATTAATAAACAATGCTTATAACCATTTCAAGATGGGGGGAAAAGATAGAATTTATTTAGTTTTTTTTAAACTTAGAGAGAAATTTGTTTTTCTAATCTGAGAGCAAGTCTCAGAAATATTAGTCTCTTTCGTGAACATTCTGAACACTTGCTTTCTTAGATTATGTGCAGTAAAATCTGAACCTAAAAATCTTTTGCTTAGGACTGACCTTTATGCTTTTAATTGAAACATTAAATATTTGAAAAAGCCTCTGTGAAATCTCTGTACAGCACTAGATGGCACACTGTGACTTTGAATGAAAACAAACATATTTTGTTGAAGACTCCTGTAAGAAAAGAATTTATGTACAAATACTATTCCAAAAATGGAATGAAGTTATGAAGTTTCTCAATATCATTTGTTGCATTTCAAACTCTTTTCCTTAGATTAAAATATTTAAAACTATTTTATTTATTACTGACATTTTTGAAAGCATTAGATTAGTAAAAATGATTATAATTTGAGTTTTTACTAAAAGGAGTTCATTCAGCATATATTACTAAAAGCATCTGTGCTTTAAAATGAAAAATGATTTTCAGTCAAATGTAGTAAGATGAATAGTTAGAATGTTTTTGCATGTAAAGTATTGGAAGCAAAAATAAAAACAAAAGTCTTAAACTGATGGCATTTTCTTTGAATGTGTGTCTGTGTATGTTTACTAAGTACAAAAGAACTACCTTGGTAAAATTTATGATACAACTGAAATGTTTACAGAGAACTAAAGAACGTTAGACTTGAAGTTTTTTTATTTACTATTACCACAACATTGCTATCTTGTGATTATCCGTTTTAGTTCTTAGAAACTTATTAATTTATGAAGATTCCAGATTTTCTGGGTTGCATAAGGGAATTATCTCATACAGAACTGAAAATAGGCCTTCTATTTAAACTTGTTAATTTGGTCTGGAAGAAACAGTGATATTCTTGGTTAAAACAATGGTTAGGTAGCCTAAATGATAGATGCCGGTGTAAGTTAGATAGAACTGACTAATACTTATTGAGAGGTGTACTAGAGGAAGAGGGTTTATGGTGCTATATTTTTTGGAAGGTACAGGCAGTCCCCAGATTATGAATGAATAGATTCTGTAGGTATGTTCTTAAGTTGAATTTGTATGTAAGTTAGAACAGGTACATTTTACCTCTTACCTATAATAGCCTTTGTAAGTTGTACATCATTTGGATGTTTGCAACTCAAAGGCAGGGACTACCTTTATGGGAGTAAGTATAGAAGAGATGATTCAAGAATTTTGTAAACTTAGAGAGCACCAAATGGAGGTAGGACAGTGTTCACAGTCTAAAAAGTTTCAGTGAAAGCTTAATGAGTCTGCTTGGATAGTCCAGGTTGAAGTCAGAGGAATGAAGAAATCTTAATACAGGTGTTCATGTTAAAGATGTAAAAAGTTAGAAGTTCTGGAGATAAAATTTTGGGATAGCCTCTCCTCCCAATGTATTAGAGTAGGAGAGAGCCGTCTTTGTTTTCCTAGTAGTTTGGATTGGTTGGTGAGTTCATTCATTTGTATATGGAAACCCAATATACAAATCCATCACTCATGGATTTAGGACCTATGATTATTCCCTTTTTCAACATAACACAATTTTTTTCTCTACTGGATCATTCTTATCACCATGAAAATATGACAGACTATTGCCCATCTTAAAAGTCCTTTCTGTTCATTTCTTTCTTTCTTTCTTCTCCTTTATGACAAAATTCAAAAAGATATTTTCTATACTGTCTGTTTTCTTACCATTTCCTTTTGAACACCTTTTGGTTAGGATTGTGACTGTACTATTCCACTGAATAGGAAGTAAGTTAAGTTATTGATTTTTTATTATTAGAGTTTATTGTGCATTTTTTTTGTCACTTCACACAATGCAAGGCTGTCACTCTTATTGCTGCTTCTTTAAAGGTAATGAGTTATTTTTTATTCTTCTGTATGCTTTGTAGATGTTTCTCCTTGTTTCCAGTTATCAGTTTTTCTTTGATGAGGTTAGTTGTAGTTTTCTCTGTATTTATCCTGTTTGGAGTTTGTAGAGCTTCTGGGAGGATTGGAGAAATATATATATATATTTAATTAAATCATAGCTGTGTACATTAATTCATTTGTGCATTTATGGGGTGCACTGTGCTGGTTTTATATACAATTTGAAATTCTTACAACTAATTGGTTAATAATAGCCTTCACTGCACTTTCTTAATTATTGTGTGAAGACATTTATACACTACTATTAATAGATTTGACATGTATTTCTTTTGTCAATTTTATACTGTCAAAGACATTTGTGGGGCAGCTGGTGGAATTTTTCTATAAGTTAGAAAATAATTCTGTGTTGGTGATAATTTCCTGATTTTGATAGTTGTAGGATAGTTATACAGGAGAGTATCCTGGTATACAGGCAGAACACACTGAAGTATTTACCAGCAAGAGGTATCATAACAGCAACTTATTCTGAAGTGCTAGGGTATTTTGTGTATTTTTTGTGCTAATTTGTGACTTTTCTATAATTTGGATTTATTTCAGAATGAAAAGTAACATTTTTCTGTTCATCTCACAGCTAACTTCTTGCCACGTAGCCACCCCTGTGTGTATACATGTTGTTTATGGTTGCTTCACCTAAAACGACAGAATTGAGCATTTGTCACGGAGGCCGTGTGGCTTGCAAAGCCTAAAATAAAAAATATTATCCAGTCCTTTGTAAAAAACATTTGCTGTAGAGTGTACTGTAGTGATTCTTTTTTCTTCTCTCATAGTCATACTTACTCATTAAATTAATAAGTTCTTTCACTTGAGAATAATATGTTGCTTTTTCTTCACATAGTCCCCAAAGAAACAAGTAATTAAAGTCAACCAGTAGCTGGGGAAAATGGAAAATAGAAAGCACATAGTAACATATTCCAGGGTAAGGATGAGAAGAACTAATGATTTTCACAAACAGTACTTTGAATGGTGTAAGGCTAAAGACAAGAACTGTATAGAAATGCTGTAATCTAGCAAGGAAATGAGTTTCTCAGGGATATAGATTTGCAATTATGAAACTACTTTATGTATATATAAGAATTTGACAAAGAAGTAAACATTATGGGTAAGCTGAGTTTCTTACTGTTGGAGAAAAAAGCTTCAAGTAAGGAAAAGGAAAGGCTAAAATGAACCCTGTGGTGTACAATGGATATCAGAAGTATCAATATAATCTTATGATTTAGAAAATAGCTCTATCCAGGTAGATCCAGGGAAGTATAGTGTACATTAATGTGCCTACACAAGAGTTTTTACTACCTCATTCTGTGAGTTGATTGGGTGGTTCTTGTGATGCAGTATTGAGTGGGGTGCTGGGATAGTAGCAGTTATCTGGGGGTTCACTTGGGGGGCATTGTCCTGAATGGCTCACACATAGTAGGCAGTGCTGTCTGTCAAGTGGGGACCGTTAGAGTAGAGTGCTGCGTATGTGAGGTCTCTCTGTGGTTTGGGCTGCTCATGGCATAACAGCTGGATTTTAAGAGTGACTGTCCAAAGAAATCCAGGTGAAGGCTACAAATCTTGGGACTCAGAAGTTGTGCTGTGTCCCTTCTATTGCATTTTATTCATCAAAAAGCAAGAGCCAAATTCATGGGGAGTGGAGTACACAGGGCATGAACAACAACAGGTGTGGTTTGTTGAGTGGGGAGGGGAACATCTTTGGAGACTACTGGTTAGTACATGTATTATTTTTTGCTCTTACATGTTTGATTCATTTATTTGGGTTGTTATCATTTTGAGGATAAGTGCAATACCTGTATTTCTTTATGTTCTCCTCAGAGTCTCTCACAGTGCTTTCCACATACTACATTGCCTAGTACAAGTTTGTTGCCTTCAGATTCAGGAGTGCTCAAAGTGTTGGCTGCAAGAACTTGAGGAGGATCTGAAAGCACCCAATACTTGGGCTTGGATTTTGGGCTGGGCCTAGGGGTGAACTTGTTTCAGAAAGAGGCATATTGTCCACATGTAGTTAAAGGTTAGGTAAGGGAGCTGCGTCCTCATGCTAACATGGCTTCTTTAGGCTCCCTTTCTTCTTATAGAAATAACTATTTTCACATAGCATTCATTAGTGGGGACTTAATTTCCTTTATTTTACTGGACTTGGCTCCCAGTTTACCCGAGGTCTTTGTGGTGCTGTGTAGGCTAGTGTTATTTTCAGTACTGGCTGAGTGGGGCTAGAGCATTACACACATTGTATGCAGTGATTTGAGTTTTAAAATTTGTAATTTAAATGTCTGTAACAAGAATTATTGTTTAAATCCCAATAACATGGAGATAAAATTGTATAACTAACCAAGAGGAGGTTGACTTTAGCACTATCTCTAGGAAATGAAACAAAAGTTTTCCAAAACATTTTATGTTGCAAAGTCTTCAGTAGAAATATTGCATATAGTGTGTCTATAAAAAGTGATACAGACACTTGGGCCTGTTGATAATGTAGGGGTGGTGCTGATAAGAATATTTGTGCTCCTCAGAATACCTTCTCACAACTTACATTCATTTATCCTCAAAATTACTTGTTTGCTTTAAAATTTTTTTTTTTTTTTGTAGAGACAGAGTCTCAATTTATGGCCCTTTGGTAGAGCGCTATGGCATCACAGCTCACAGCAACCTGCAGCTCCTGGGCTTAAGCGATTCTCTTGCCTTAGCCTCCCGAGTAGCTGGGACTACAGGCGCCTGCCACAACGCCCGGGGTCTCTAGCTCAGGCTGATCTCAAATTTGTGAGCTCAGGGATCCACCTACCTCAACCTCCCAGAGTGCTGGGATTGCAGGTGCGAGCCACTGCACCTGGCCTTGTTTTCTCTATTTTTAGTAGAGATGAAGTCTCTCTTTTGCTTAGTCTGGTCTTGAACCACTGAGCTAAAGCAATCTACTTGCATCAGCCTCCCAGAGTAGTAGGATTACAGGTGTATTTTTGTTTTAGAGACACAATCTCACTGTCACCCTGAGTAGAATGCTATGGTGTCATAGCTCACAGCAACCTCGAACCCCTGGGCTTAAGTGATGCTCTTGCCTCAGCCTCCCTTGTACCTGGGACTACAGGCACCCACCACAACACCTGCCTAGTTTTCTCTATTTTTTAGTAGAGATGGGGTCTCACTCTTGCTTAGACTGGTCTTGAATGCCTGAGCTCAAGCAATCCTCCCTCCTCGGCCTGCTAGAGTGCTAGGTTTATAGGCATGCGCCACCACACCTATCCTCCAGATAACTTTATTTTTAATTTTTTGTAGATATGAGGCCTCATTATGTTGAACTCCTGACCTCAAGTTATCCTCCTGCCTTGGCCTCCCAAAGTATTGAGATTATAGGAACCACTGGACCCATCAGAGGTTCTCTATACAGGTCAGACATTTGAGTACAGACCTCTGAATTAGATGAGAGACAAAATCATGGTGGGTATTGGGGAGTATAGCATGCAAGATAAAGGAAACACCAAGGATAAAGGCTCCAGCATGGAAACTTATGCACAGAATATTGTTCCTTCAGTAGAGCAAGTGAATGGGGAGAGTCTATTCTCAGCTAAAGAGCAAGTAATCAGTGGAATACTATTCAGCCATTAAAACAGATGGAGACTTTACATCTTTTGCATTAACCTAGATTGAGTTGGAAAACATTTTGCTTAGTAAAGCATGGCAAGAATGAAGAAGCAAGAATCCAATGTACTCAATACTAATATGAAGATAGTAGATGACCAAGATGAAGGACAGGGGAATGAGGGATGGGAGAAAAGTGAGTATGGAGGGGGATGGGTCACAGTGTATTGCACACCTCTTGGGGATGGGACACAATTACAAGAGGGACTTTACCTAACAAATGCAATCAGTGTAACCTAATTATTTGTGCCCTCAATGAATCCCAACCGTAAAAAGATAAAGAGCAAGTAATATGTTGAACTGATCATCACCCCTCAGTGGAATATTCTATAGCCCCAAGGAAGTGTGGTCATTAGGAATCAAATAGCAGCAAGGAGATGTATTAGCAATTGCTGAGTCACAAACCATCCCCAAGCTTAGCATCTAAAAACTACAAACAGTATCTCACACTTTCTGTGCATCAGGAATAAGGAGGGGTTTAGTTAGTGATTCTGGCACAAGCTGTTGGCTGTGGCCACAGTCTCATCTGAAGGTTCAACCCAGGGAGGATCTCAAATGGTTGTTAGTAGGCCTCAGTTCTTAGCTGGGTAGAGACTTGAGGTCTTTCCTACAATTGCTTGAATATCCTCATGACACGGCAGGTCAATTCCTTGAGACTGAGAGCAAAAGAGAAAGAAGTGCCCAAGAAGTAAGCCACAGACTTTTTTTTTTTTGCAGTTTTTGGCAGGGGCTGGGTTTGAACCCACCACCTCTGGTATTTGGGGCCGGTGCCCTACTCCTTTGAGCCACAGGCACCACCCCACAGTCTTTTTTATAACCTAATGTCAGAAGTGGTACACCTAGAGGCAGAGGAAGGAGAATCACTTGAGATCAGGAGCTCAAGACTACCAGGAGCAACAGCAAGACCCTGTCTCTGACCAAAACAGAAAAAAATAGCCAGGAATTATGGTGTGTGTCTGTAGCCCCAGCTGCTCAAGAGGCTGAGGCAGGAGGATCACTTGAGCCCAGGAGTCTGAGGTTGCAGTGAGTTATCATGATCTCACTATACTCTATCCAAGGCAACAGAGCAAGACGCTGTCTCAAAAAAGAGAGAGAGACATGAACTATGTCAAATTTGTAGTACACATCACATGGCACATAAGTAATTGCTCAAAAAATGCTATTTGTTCTATTTTGGGTTAAATGCCCTGGTAACTATTTGCTGATGAATGGTTTGCAGGGGTCCTCAAACTACAGCCTGTGAGCCACATGAGGCAGTATGATTGTATTTGTTTCTGTTTTGTTTTTTTTACTACAAAATAAGATATGTGCAGTGTGCATAGGAATTTGTTCATAGTTTTTTTTTTTAAACTATAGTCCGGTCCTCCAACAGTCTAAGGGACAGTGAACTGGCCCCCTGTTTAAAAAGTTTGAGAACCCCTGGCAAAGGGTTATGGCCCAGGACATAAACTGAGGGCAGAGACCAAGTCCATAGCACACAGTAGTACTCAGGACATCTGCTGATTCGAGGGAGACATTTCACAAAGAGGGGGAAGGGGCAGTGCCTTTGAAACTTTAGCCTCCTCTGACCAGGTGATAGTCGCAGGGAGCAGGAAGTAACAGATGATGACTAATGGCTTAAACTTTGGCTTTTCCAGCCTCTGATTTGGGAAGAAGGTGGAGCTCCTCTCTCATCTCAGCCTGACAGTTTGGGGATCCAAAGTGACTCCTCAGGCCCTCCCTACCTCCTTCTGATCCCAGGTTCCATAAGAGCCTGATCTTTTCCCAGCTGCTTGACATATCTCTGCCAGGTGTAGACGGGCTGTTGGTTTTTTTGTAGACACCTGTTTTTTTTGTACTGGGTCAAGGTTGGGGGGAGAAATTTATAGTGAATCGGAAGGACCTTCAAGGTGGGAACCAAGAGAGGTAGCATTCTTTTTTTTTTTTTTTTTTTTTTGATACAGAGTCTCACTATGTTGTCCTCAGTATAGTGCTGTGGGATCACAGCTCACAGCAACCTCCAACTCTTGGGCTCAAGTGATTCTCTTGCCTCAGCCTCCCAAGTAACTGGGAATACAGGCACCGACCACAACAGCCAGCTATTTTTAAAGATGAGGTCTCGCTCTGGCTCAGGCTAGTCTTGAACCTGTGAGCTCAGGCAATCCATCTGCTTTGACCACCCAGACCAGCTATTTTTATAGAGAAGAGATCTTGCTCTTGCTCAAGTTGGTCTCAAACTCATGAGCTCAAGCAATCCACCCACCTCGGCTTCCCAGAGTGCTAGGATTACAGGCATCAGCCACCATGCCTGCCTCATAATATTGATATTGTAACTATTTTTGGAACTATATATCAGAATATCTTTGATATGTATAGTATCATTCTTTTATAATGGTAAATGGACAATATGAAATTTATATTCATTTATTTAGGGACAGGGTCTCACTATGACAGCAGCCTCAAACACCTGGACTCAACTGATCCTCCTGCATCAGCCTCCTGAGCAGCTGGGTCTACAGGCATAAGCTACTGAGTCCAGTTTAACCATTTTAAGCACACAGTTCAGTGGCATTACACACATTCATATTGTTTGTTTTTTTTTGTTGTTGTTGAGACGGAGTCTCACTTTACCGCACTTTGGTAGAGTGCGGTGATGTCACAGGACTCACAGCAACCTCCAGCTCTTGGGTTTCCGCGATTCTCCTGCCTCAGCCTCCCCAGCAGCTGGGACTACAGGCGCCCTCCACAACGCCCAGCTATTTTTTCATTGCAGTTCTGCCGGGGCTGGGTCTGAACCCGCCACCCTCGGTATATGGGGCTGGCACCCTACTCACTGAGCCACAGGCGCCACCCACACATTCATATTGTTATATGATCATCATCACCACCTATCTCTAGAACTTTCTCATCTTCCCAAACAGAAACTCTGCTCATAAATAACTTCCTCTCCAACCCCTGGTAACCTTTATTGTATTTTCTGTCTGTATGAATCTAACAACCCTAGAGATCTTACAGGAATAGAATCTTACATTATTTGTTCTTTTGTGTCTAGCTTATTTCACAGAACATACTAATGTCCTGTAGTTTCATCCATGTTGTGATTTGGTATAACAACTTTTTAAAAATATTGCATGGGGCATACTCATACTAACAAATCATTCCTTATATATTTACAATTCAGATTTAACTGGGAATCCTGAATTTTATCAGGAAATTCTACCAATAGCCCTTCTCCATATGAAATCCTATGGGATCTTTTTTTTTTTAAATAGCTTTACTGATATATAATTTACGTTCCACAAAATTCACCTGTTTTAAGTGTACAATTCATTGAATTTTATTATCTATTTACAGAAATGTATAACCATCACTATAATCTAAATTTAGAATAGTTCCACACCCTAAAAAGAAACCTCATACCCATCTTCAGTCACTCTAGATTCTCACCCCAGGCCAAGGAAACGACTAATCTACTTTCCCTCTTGACAGATTTGCCTTTTTATGGACATTTCATCAAATATTTCATAATTTTGAAATCACAGAATACACATGTCTTTTTTCTGGCTTTTTTCATTGAGCATAATGATTGGAAGTTCATCTATTCTGAGCTGTAGTTATCATTGTTTTTTATCAGGCCTGGGCCGGGTTCGAACCCACCAGCCTGGGTGTATGTGGCCAGTTCCCTAACCACTAAGCAATGGGTGCCGAGCCTGAAGGTCATCCATTCTGTACAGGGTATTAATACTTCATTTCTTTTTATTGCAGAATAGTATTTCATCATATGGATATACCACATTTTGTTTGTTCACTCATCAGCTGAACATATGGGTTATTTCCACTCTTTGGCTCTTATAAATAATGCTGCTATGAATATTAGTGCATGAGTTTTTGTGTGGTAGTTTTCATTTCTTTTGGTTAGATAATTTGTATATTAATTGGCTTGTACTGTTATAGCAAAATACCACAGAGTGGGGCCTTAAATAACAGAAATTTATTTTGTCATAGTTTTAGGGACTGGAAATCCAAATCATGTTTAATTTCTGGAAAGGGCTCTCTCACTGGCTTACAGATGGCTGCCTTTTCCCACAGTGTGTTTACATAGCAGAGAGCTCTGGTGTCACTTCTGGTATGCTTTAAGCATACCAGTTCCAGTGGATCAGAGCTCCACCCTTATGAAATCATGAAATCTTTTTTGGGGGAGGGCATATTCTTAAGTTGTCCCCCTGGGTAGAGTGTCATAGGGTCACAGCTCACAGCAACCTCAAACTCTTGGGCTTAAGTGATTCTCTTACCTCAGCCTCCCAAGTAGCTGGGACTACAGGCTCCTGCCACATGCCCAGCTATTTTTTGGTTGCAGTTGTCATTGTTTAGCTGGCCTGGGCTGGGTTCGAACCCACCAGCCTTAGTGTATGTGGCCAGCAGTGTAACCACTGTGCTATGGGCACCAAGCCCTGTGTTTAATTTTTGAAATTATTAAGATAAATTTCAGCCGGGCACAGTGGCTCACGCCTGTAATCCTAGCACTCTGAGAGGCCGATGTGAGTGGATTGCTTGAGGTTGAGACCAGCCTTAGCAAAAATTGAGACCCCTTTATCTCCACTAAAAATAGAAAAACTGAGGCAAGAGCATCACTGGAGCCCAAAAGTTGGAGGTTGCTATGAGGTATGATGCCAGGGCACTGTACTCGGAGTGACAGCCTGAGACTGTCTCAGAAACAAAAACAAAAACCCCAAACAAACAAACAAAAAAAAAAAACAAAAAAATTTTCCCATGAATAAGGATTTTTTTGAGATTGAAGTACTATCTTTGTACTCTGTGATAAAATTCCTCCATTCGTTTCTCCAGAAGTTGATATAAGGTTAGGGTTAGGGTTAGAAGTTGATATATAGAATACAAGTTTCTCACTAACATCCACAAGACATTCTGATAGGTCCTCAGTGGACCCCTACTTCCCCCTACATACTCCCTCAGTTGACCCAGAATCAGAGGTATGTACTTGCCATCCCCTCTGCCCTAGATGCCCTCCCAGGGCCCACCTTACTACATTGGCCAACTTCTCTATTCATCCTTCAACTCTCTGTTTATAGTTACTTCCTCCAGGAAACTGTCCATGGTTCCCCAAGATGGACTAAGTTGACTCCATTATTCAGCTTTCTTCTTCAGCACCCTGGTTCTTTTCTTTTTTTTTTTTTTTTCTCCTTTTTTTGGGGGGAGGGGGGGCAGAGTCTCAAGCTATCGCCCAGGGTAGAGTGCTGTGGCATTCACAGCTTCACAGCAACGTCAAACCTTGGGCTTAACAAATTCTCTTGCCTCAGCCTCCAAGTAGCTGGGACTACAGGCGCCCACCACAATGCCCAGTTATTTTGTTGTTGTTGTTGTGTTGTCATTGTTTAGCTGGCCCTGGCCTTGTTTGAACGCTCTGCCAGCCTCGGTGTATGTAGCCGGCTCCCTACCCACTGAGCTGCGGGGTGTCAGTACTACCGGAGATTCTAATTATAAAAGAAAATTAACATTTCTTTGCACTGCTAGACTTGATTTGTGCAAGGAAGGGTCACAGCATCTTATGCTCCCTATATTTTCTTTCTTTTTTCTTCTCCTTTTGCAGTTTTGGCCGGGGCTGGGCTTGAACCTGCCACCCGGGTATATGAGGCTGGCACCCTACTCCTTGAGCCACAGGCGCCACCCACTCCCAATATTTTCTAATGCCTGGCACAGTTCAGTGTGCCTTTGGAGTGGGTGGTGAAGTCAGTGTATTCTCATAACCCTATAAGGTTGGTATCATTATGAAGTCCCATTTTACAGATGGAGAAAGTGAGGCACAAAGCATGTAAGTAACTTGGTCTCATGGTAGTCCATACATTTTTCGTATATAACTTAATATGTATATTGGCTATTTCGTGGCCCTGGCACACGGTAAGTACTCAATCTTGTTAAGTGAAGAATTAAGTGTGAATTAAGTGTTCTGTGTGTTTTGTGACCAAGCATCCTTGGAGCACCCACATGGCCCGCCCCTACCCATAAGCCCCACCCCCTGGAGCTAGCTAAGACCAGTCCCTGTTTGAACCTCTGTTCTTAGGACAGCCAATGGCCGACCCCTGACTAAGCCCCGCCTCCTGTGTTGGCCAATACCTGCTCCCTACCTTGAGGCTTTTCTCACAGTATCCAATGACCTGCACCCCTACGTTAAGCCCCTCCTTTGGGGGGAAGAAGTTATGAGTGACCCGCCCCCTACGCTGATTGGTTCTTTCCTGTGGTATCCAACGATCTGTCCCCACATGAAAGTCCCTTCTCTTGTGGCCACTATGTCCCGCCCTTCTGCGCTAAACTCCACCCCTTCAATCCCTTAGCGCCTCTGTTTCTCTCCTCCCACTTTTTCCCTTTCACCTCCCATAACCTCCCGTTAGGCCTCTGGGTCACACCCCTTGGTTCTGCCCGTTATCCAATCCCGTTAACATGCTCTCCTCCATCTTCTCCTCTCATTGGTCATTGCGCTTCTCCGTCCCCGCACGTGGTCCTGAGCGACGGTGTTGCCTGCCCGTGACGACCGGAGGGCGGAACTTCCGGCGGCGCAAAGCCCAATAAGCACGCGCCAGTCGGCTGCCCAGGCGGCCGCCCTCCGCCCCCTCGGCGTCCCGCTCCCGCCCCCGGCTTCGCCTCCCGCTGCCGCCGCTGCCGCCGCTGCCGCCGCTTCCCGCGGCCTGGGCCTCCCGCTGCCAGCATGCCACACGCCTTCAAGCCAGGGGACTTGGTGTTCGCTAAGATGAAGGGCTATCCCCACTGGCCGGCCCGGGTGAGGCCGCGCGGGAGATGGGCCCGGCGGGGGGGGGCGTGGGTCAGTGGGGGCCCCCTCATCCTGAAGAAGCCGCGCGCCGGGTTCTGGGGGTGTCCGGGGCCCGAGGGAGCCGCGTGCCGGGGTCTTGAGGTGTCCAGGGCCCTAGGGAGTCGCGCGCCATGGGTTTAGGGGTCTCGGGCCTGAGAAGGTGTGCGTCAAGGGTTTGGGGGTGTCGGCCTGAGAGAGCCGTGCTCCAGGGTTGGGGGGTATCCGTGGCCTAGGGTGCTGCTCGCCACGGGTCTGGGCTTTTCGAGGTCTGAGGGAGCCACGCGCTATGGTCGGGGAGTGTCCGTGGCCTGAGGGGACAAGATTCAAGACTGAGGGAGTTCAAGGAGTCTGGGGACAACTTGGGATTTGAGGATGGGGTTAGATCTGATTAGAGGGGTGTGCCCCAGGCTGAAGCACTCTGCTGTGGGGCCTGGAGAAGTTCAGGTCAGAAGACCAGAGGAGCTTTAGGGATTAGGGTGACGGTAGTGAGGAATGGTTATGAGGCAAGGCCAAGGGATGCTGGGTCCCCTGAGCGATGTGGCTGAAGGAAGTGGGAGTGGAAACAGGGCTGGGGGCTCTGCTCACAAGGTCGCTATGGGTGGGAGAACTGGACCTGAGAAAGGGTCAGCATTAGGTTGGGTGGGAGCCTGGAGACTGGCCCCCTGTGGTGAGGAGGGTAGAAGGAGGATGAATAAACTGGTTTCTGGGGGATTTGAGGATAAGGGTCTCCTCTCTAACGCTGAAATGGAGACTAGGCCTGATCCCAGAGGGTGGGATTGCAACTGAGTGAAAGGGGCTGGCCAAGGGAACTTTGGGTTCTCCTTTGGAGGAAGCTGGGATACAATGAACCAGGTAGTCCAAAGTGTCCAGGTCTAAAGGGTGTCTCAAGCCTGGGAGTCCTAGGTGTGCAGGTGGGTGGAGTTCCAGGCCCTGTCCAGCAGCAAGCCAGCATCCTAAGACCATTGTCACCCCCAGGTCTCTGAGCTAACATGCCCCAGGGCTGAGGTTGATGGAATCTGCATGGTAGGACTGAAGAGATTTTGGGCTGGGAGTGGAAGGCCCAGGCAGTGTGGAGTGGGGAAGAGACAGTGAAAGGGTAAGGCTGAAGGGTGGGCTGGACCAGAACCAGCACAGGAGGTAGCTCAGGGATGACTGACCAGGTGGCTGTTGGAGCCTGGAGCTGGTGCTGCCACCTGGATGTCCAGGCCTCAGGATCAGGGTAGGTCCTATGTGAGGTAAGAGGAGAAGCAGGGTCCAAAAGGCACGCCTGCTGGTCCTTAGCAGACTGAGTGGGGATGCTTCTTCCAGGGACAGGGATGCTTGGTCTGGGAGCCTGTGGCTGAGCCCAGGAGAAGGACTTTGAAAAAATAGCTCAGAAGAAAGCTAAGCAGGAAGGAAAAGGTGGAATGTGACGGGAAGATTCCATAAGCCACCCAGGAGCTGGAGAAGTGGTTGGAGAAGGAATGAATTGGGACCGGAGGACCCACTCTAACCTGATTTGCTCATGCTTATTTTCTTGGGGGAGACCAGACTGATGCAACTTTATAGACACTTCCTTTCTTTGTCCAATTCTTATCTTTCCAGAGCACTAGGTTTTCCCTCCCTGTCCTCCCCTGTCTAGCAGCTCTCCTAGACCAGAATGTTTCCAGGCACCTGATTGGAAGTGAAGGGGCTGCTAGCCTCCTGTTGGGAGGTGACTGACAGCTGCCAGAGCCCATGGGCCTGCAGGGAGAGGGTGGGACTTCCTGGATGCTCATTGCTGTCCCCTGTAGCCCACCCCCAACCCTCCGTATTCCTGGAGCTCCTAGATGCACCCTCTGGGGGACCAATGTCCGTTGATTGCCTATTGCCTCTTTGTGGGAGGAGTCCCGTGGGAAGATCCTGGGAGTTCCTAGAGGCTGAGCTTGGCCCCACCCCTTGGTTGCTTCTGTGGCTTGAGCCAGGGGGCCATATTTGGCTTTGCTCAGGTGAAGCACCTGTCCTGGAGCCAGCTTTCTTCCTGAGGTAGAGAGAGAACACTCTAGGTGGGAGACAGATTTACAATGGAGGATATACAGAAGTATGCAGATTCCTATTTGGAAGGGGATGCATCTTCCTGGATTGAAGGCTGCCGCCCCCCTAGCATGCTTTTCCCCAAGTAACTTGGCTATTTTCTGGGTGATTTCCTGGGTCAGTGGGTAAAGCTTTCCCCCTGGCTCAAGCCACCTCCTGATTGGCCTGGCTGGCCTCTTGCTGCAGATTGATGACATTGCTGATGGTGCTGTGAAGCCCCCGCCCAACAAATACCCCATCTTCTTCTTTGGTACACACGAAACGTAAGTGTTCCCTGCTGGGGCTTGGTTTTCCCCTCTGGTACCTCCTGGGGTTGGCCTGACTCACCTGGAACTGGCCTGTCATCCCTTTCTCCAGAGCCTTCCTGGGACCCAAGGACCTGTTCCCCTACGACAAATGTAAAGATAAGTATGGGAAACCTAACAAGAGGAAAGGCTTCAATGAGGGACTGTGGGAGATCCAGAACAATCCCCATGCCAGCTACAGTGCTCCTCCAGTGAGTACCCTGGGGGTGGATAGGAACTCAGGCAGGGTATTTCCTTACCTTGGGGGCTAGAGGCTTCCCCTTGTCACTTAGGAAGAGAAAAGAACTCTAGGCTTGGGTCTTTCCTCAGGCACTGTGGACAATGGGGGCTGGATCCTGCTCTGGAGTGGGGCTATCCTGGGCACTGCAGGATGCTAAGCAGCATCCCTGCCTCCACCCACTCCATACCAGGAGCATCCCCACCACCACTGTGACAACAACAAATGTCTTCAGACATTGCCAATTACATTTCTGTTGGGGAGGGGCAGAAGGGTGGATGCACATTCACCTCTGGTGAGAACTATTGCTGTAGGATTAGCCTGAATTTGTAACAGTGTTATAGCATTTATCAGAGTTTTTGCTTGCTATGGAATAGACACTTTTTCTTTCAATAGCATTCTTGTCACTGCCAGATTTTATACTTGGGTAAAAAAGGTAATAGTTTGGGTGGTGCTTGTAGCTCAGTTGGCAGGCCACATACACCTAGAGTGGTGGGTTCGAATCTAGCCCAGGCCTGCTAAGCAACAATGACAACTGCAACCAAAAAATAGCTGGGCGTTGTGGTGGATGCCTATAGTACCAGCTACTTGGGAGGCTGAGGCAAGAGAATCACTTAAGCCCAAGAGTTTGAGCTTGCTATGAGCTGTGACACCATGGCACCCTACCCAGGGCTACAGCTTGAGACTCGGTCTCAAAAAAAAAAAAAAAAATAAAATAAAGGGTGATAGTTTGTAGGTGAAGAGTTTTCAGTCAGGTGGAAAAAGGTGCCAAGTATCATAAAGATGACATCTTGGTGGCAAATCAATGTCTGGAAATATTCAGGGAAAGGAAGAAATTTAGAAAAGTAGAAATCAAATTGCCAGAAGGCCATGGAGAAGGATGCCTTGCTTTTGGCATTTTGGGGTGATTTGGAATATGAGAAGATGAGCTGGAGTTGTTTGCTTTTTTTTTTTCTTTTCATCTCAATCTGTCACGTGGAATTGTTCTGTCTCTGCTTTTAGACACTGCTTTTGAGGTTTATGTCAGAGGGTAGGGGGTAGGACTTAGCAGTGTGGGCATGAAGTTAGGGAAGAAAAGGACATCTAAAGTGGTCTTAGGGGAGGAAAGTGGAATCAGTGAGGTTGGGATCCAGCCTTTGGCATTTGTGAGAGGAGGATGGATTTGTTTTGTGGCTCCTAGTCTTGTTTCAGAACTCAGGTCTTTATTTTTTTATTATTATTCTTTTTAGAGATAGAGTCTCACTTTGTTGCCCTTGGTAGAGTGCTATGGCATCACAGCTCACAGCAATCTCCAGCTCTTAAGCTTTGGTGATTCTCTTCCCTCAGCCTCCCAAGTAGCTGGGACTACAGGCACCCGCCACAACACCTGGATATTTTTTTGTTGTTGCAGTTTGACCAGGGCTGGGTTCAAACCCGCCACCCTTGGTATCTGGGGCCAGCATCCTACTCACTGAGCCACAGGTGCCACCCAGAACTCAGGGTTGGAGAGTTCCCTGGTGTCATAGCTCATAGCAACCTCCAACTCTTGAGATGGTCTAGGTAGTCCTGTCTATCTTAGTTCATGCTGGGTACTGTTTACAAACATCCACTCAGGTATCCTTAGACATTTCCATGTTGACACCTACTATATGCCACATGCCATGCTAGGGGCCAGAACATAAGATGAGTCAGGTACAGTCCTTGCCTTCTGGGAGTGCATGGTCCAGAATTCAGAATTCATTCAACGGATGTCTCTGGAGCACTGAGGATTTAGCAGCCCCTTCTCAAGGGGGCAGGGCCCACAGATACTGCAGATTGGTGGTATTTTGCTTTTATCACCTGGGACATGTCTAGGAAGCAGAGGTTCCTCTGGTTTGATACCTGGCACATTATCTCCAGACTTTGTCCTCGGCTTGGATGACTAGATCGGGAGGCCTTTAAGGTAGTTGAGTTTCATGAGATCCTTTTCTGGCCCCAGCTCAAATTCTCTTTGGTTACATCCCAAGCGTCTTACCTCTTAGTGAATCATCATACCATTTAATATTTATTGGACACCCACAGCTTGCTAAGGTGCCTGCCCTCTAGGAAAGGAAATTCAAAAACAGGGCACTTTAGAAATTACATGAGCTCTGTGCAGACCCCTGAGTTGAGAGGTAGCTTTATTGGAGCTTACTGTTGTTGCTCTTTTTTTCTTTCTTTCTTTTTTTCTTTTTTTTGAGACAGAGTCTCAAGCTGTTGCTCTGGGTAGAGTGCTATGGTGTCATAGCTCATAGCAACCTCCAACTCTTGGGCTCAAGTGATCCTCTTGCCTCAGTTTTTCTACTTTCATTAGAGACAGGGTTGTTCTTGATCAGGCTGGTCTCGAACTCCTGAACACAAGCAATCCACCTGACTTGGCTTCCCAGAGTGCTAGGATTACAGATGTGAGCCACTGCACCCAGACTTACTGTTGCTCTTTGGTTCTCTAGCTTGTCTATGCTTCTTAATGCTGGGTATTTAAAATACAGATTCCTGAGTCCTACATGCCTCTAGAGACATAGATTTAGTAGTATGGAATTGACCTTTGGGAGTTTTGCTGTTTTTCTTCCCAAGCATTATTCTGGATGCTTTTGATGTAGTCAGTACATAGGCAGGCTTTTGGCACAGAGTTTTTTTGATTGTTTGTTAATTTCTCTGTACATATACATGTGTTTATTTGGTTTCTACTTTTTACCTTCACAGAATTAAAAAGGCTTAAAATTTAATAAAAATAACAATGTTTAAGATAAGGACTAGAAACAAAAACCTTGTAAAGAATGAATGAAGATAAATACATTCAGAAAAGAACTCAGACGATTGCTGCAATGAAATATTGAGCAATAATAATAATAATGCAAAAAAAGTAACATTCACATTGTCAGATAAAAGTATGTCTATCATAGAATGCTTTGACTCTGAGGTTCGGTATGGAGACATCAGTTAACTTCTTTTTTTTCCCAAAGTCTCAAAAAATAGACAACTAATATTTATAAGTAAAAATAGAAGATAATTTCAAAAAAAAGATTATGCCAAATCTTATAGACAATAGAAAAAGAAGAAATACTTCAAAATCATTCTACTTCATCTGGATATACCTGATATTAAAAAAAAAAAAAAAATATATATATATATATATATATATATTTTTTTTTTTAAAGACAGAGCCTCAAGCTGTCATCCTGGGTAGAGTGCCATGGCATCATGGCTAGCAGCAACCTCCAACTCTTGGGCATAAACAATTCTCTTGCCTCAGCCTCCCGAGTAGCTCGGACTATAGGCACTTGCCATAATGCACGGCTATTTTTTGTTACATTTTGGCGAACCCGCCACCCTTAGTATATGGGGCTGGCGCCCTAGCCACTGAGCCACAGGCGCTGCCCCCTTTTTTTCTTTTCCTTCACTCCCTCCCTCCTCTCTCTGTCTGCTCTCCCCTTCCCCCACCCCCCACCATGTCATTAATTGTCATTAATTGTCCTCATATCAAAAGTTGAATACGTAGGATTCATGCTTCTCCATTCCTGTGATGCTTCACTAAGAATAATGTGTTCCTGGCGGCACCTGTGGCTCAAAGGAGTAGGGCGCTGGCCCCGTATGCCAGAGATGACAGGTTCAAACCCAGCCTTGGCCAAAAGCCACACACACAAAAAAAGAATAATGTGTTCCACCTCCATCCGGGTTAATAGAAATGCTGCAAAATCTTCATCTTTTTTTAATGGCTGAATAGTGTTCCCTGGTATACATATACCACAGCTTGCTAGTCTATTCCTGGGTTGAGGGGCATTTAGGCTGTTTTCCCATTTTAGCGATTATAAATTGAGCTGTGATAAACAGTCTAGTACAAGTGTCTTTATAATAAAAGGTTTTTTTTTTCCTTCTGGATAGATGCCCAGTAATGGGATTGCAGGATCAAATGGGAGGTCTAGGTTGAGTTCTTTGAGGTCTCTCCATACTTCCTTCCAAAAAGGTTGTATTAGTTTGCAGTCCCACCAGCTGGGTAAAAGTGTGGCACAGGGGTTTTTTTTTTTTTTTGAGATGGGGTCTTGCTTGGTCACTCAGGCTGGAGTGCAGTAACACAGTCACAGCTCATTACAACCTTGAATTCCTAGGTGAAAGCAATCCTGCCTCAGTCTCTTACATAGCTGGGACTACAGGCATGTATCACCAGGCTTGGCTAATTTTGTATTTTTTGTAGAGATGAGGTTTGCTCTGTTGCCCAGGCTGGTTTTAAACTCCAGCCTCAAGAGATCCTCGCTGGGATAAGCTAGGGGCAACACCCTGGAGGAGAAGGCCTGGAGAAGAACCTCTGGGTTAAGAGCCCTGCTGTGGGCAGGTAGATCTAGGTATTTGCTGTGTACCTTGGGAATTGATGTCCTCTCTGAGCCTCAGTTTCCTCATGTAAAAACAGGCTCACTATAGCATCAGCCTCTCACAAGGCTATTGGGAGAATCCAGTGAGAAAATGCGCATTACGCAACTTGCACAGTGACACGTAGCAAATGCTCAGTGCCTGTGGTGATGATAGTTGGCAAGGCTGGGTTTGACTGTCCCTTTTCCAGTTTAGTTCCTTCTAGACCCAGACCCATCAAGTCAGAAACAAGCCATGGGTCTCATTCATTCCTCCATTGGGTCTAGAAATGGTTGGAAGTTGGCTGGCTTCAGCATTTATTTTTGGATACTTCCCTGTTGCCAGCCTTCAGGTCCTCCAGATCACTGGTGTGGATCAGATTTTGTCAGACCTTTGCTAGAAGGTGGTTCAGTCCCCTCTGCAGGAGATGCAGAGGTCCAGGCTTTAGCTCTAAGTACAACAAAGAGCAAGTTACTCATTTTCCCAGAACCTCACTTTCCCCACTTGTGGAACACACACATTCTTCTTAATCGCCTGCCAGGACTGCAGAGACTCAAATCACAGGTGGTTGAGAGTGAGAGGAGACTTTGAGTGAGGGGTCGCTGTGACCAGTGACCCAGCCTCGGCAGGTTTCTGCTTACAGACAGCTCTACAGCTACCTCCTATATGTCCTGAGCTGTTGCTTAGCCTTTCTCCAGCTTTTTTCTCATCTGGAATATCAGGGTCATAATTCCTACATAATTATACAGAGAGAGGCACAATGAGCCTTGTGTCACTTAACTAATTCTGGTAGCTCTTAGGACTATCGTACTGACCTGCTCTTCTTGTGGAAGACCCTTGGGCCAGCCATCCAGTCTCTTAACTTCTGAGTTGCTGCTACACTCACTCATGAAAATGGAGGTAGTATCTCCTTTCTCTCCTTTTTTTTTTTTTTTTAGACAGAGTCTCACTCTGTCACCCTGGGTAGAGTGTCGTGGCATCATCATAACATAGCTCACAAAACCCCTGGGCTCAAGTGATCCTCTTGTCTCAGCCTTCCAAGTAGCTGGGACTGCAGGTGCCTGCCACAACACCTAGCTAATTTTTCTATTTGTAGTAGAGCCGGGGTCTCACTATTGCTCAGGCTGGTCTTGAAATCCTGAGCTCAAGCAGTCTTCCTGCCTGGGCCTCTCAGTGTTAGGATTATAGGTGTAAGCCATCCCACCCAGCCTTCCTTCTCTCTTTACTAGGGTTCTCCAAAGAGAAATAACAGACTTGAGAGCCTTCTGAACCTGTGGAGGGAAGGTGTGATAGAAATCTATCATAAGGGCATTATTATTCTTTCCTAGCATTTTCAGTTTGTAACTTGACCTACTTAGTATTCTTTTTAATCTTGTCAAAATTTATACAGATAGGACCTAAGGGCTATTGGCCATAGTGACACAAGGGTGACAAAACATGCGTGGTGCTGAGCAGTAAGGTTGTTACAACACCTGGTTCTCATTTTTCTTATCTATTGAGTTGGGATTGTTAGGCCAAGTGTGGGAGACTGGTGTGGGCTCAGCCTTTGCTCTCCATGGGGGAGGAATAAGGGCTGTTAAGAGAGAACAAACCTGGTTGGGGAGGAGGGAACAGAAACTAAAGAATGGCCCACAGGTGGCACCTGTGGCTCAAAGGAGTGGGGCACTGGCCCCATATACCAGAGGTAGTGGGTTCAAACCCGGGCCCCGGCCAAAAACTACAAAAAAAAAAAAAAGAATATCCCAGGTCGTCTTCTGCCCAGCCCATTTCCATTCTGTCCTGGCATCTCTACTCTGATATGCTGGCCTGGCCACCAACATCTGCCCCCATCCTGTACCTCCTCCTCTGGCTGTGCATTTCTGACCCCTGGTACTTGAGTCTCTCTGCTTTTCCTTTGTAGTCTCAGGGTCTATGCACTCTCTGAGATGCCTCTTGCCTATTCTCATACTCTCCTCCCTCTTGCTTTTTTTTCTAGCCAGCATGCTTATCCCCTGCCATCCATTGCACCCCACTGTAATCACATTGAAGGAATGTGGTTTTCTTTACTCATATATATATATATATATATATTTTTTTTTTTTTTTTGCGACAGAGCCTCAAACCGTTGCCCTGGGTAGAGTGCTGTGGCATGACAGCTCACAGCAACCTTAAATTCTTGAGTTTAAGCGATTCTCTTGCCTCAGCCTCCCAAGTAGCTGGGACTACAGGCGCCTGCCACAATGCCCGGCTATTTTTTGGTTGTAGTTGTCATTGTTGTTTGGTAGGCCTGAGCTGGTTTTGAACCCGCCAGCTCTGGTGTATGTGGCTGGCACCTTAGCTGCTTAAGCTACAGGTGCTGAGCCTCAATTTTTTTTTAATGAAGTAAAATTCACATGAGATAAAATCCACCATTTTAAAGTATACCCTACAGTGGCTTTCATACATTAATGTTGGGCAGTTATCACCACTAATTCCCAGAACATTCTCATCACCTCAGAGAGAAAGCTGTATCTGTTAGCAGTCACCTCCCAATCTCTTCTTCCTGTAGCCCCTGGCAATCTGTAAGCTGTTTTCTATTTCTATGGATTTGCCTATCCTGGACTTTTCATATAAATTATCACTCTGTGTAGCCTTTTATGTCTGGCTTCTGTTACTGTCACATTTTCTGGGTTCAGAAGCCTGTGTCAGAGCCTCTTTCTTTTTTCTTTTTTTTGTTTTTTTTTTGAGACCAGTCTCACTGTCACCCTGGGTAGAGTGCCATGGCGCCACAGCTCACACAACCTCAAAGTCTTGGGCTTAAGCGGTTCTCTTGGCTCAGCCTCCTAAGTAGCTGGGACTACAGGCCCCTTCCACAATGCCCGGCTCTTTTTTGTTGCAGTTGTCATTGTTGTTTAGCTGGCCTGGGCTGGGTTCAAACTAGCCTCGGTGTATGGCTGGCGCTGTAACCATTGTGCTATAAGCGCCAAGCCCTCTTTCTTTTTACAGCTGAGTAATATTCTATTATGGAGCTATTCCATGTTTTGGTTATTAATCTTTTAATGGACACTTGGGTTTTTTCCAAAGTATGTGGTTTTAAAAATCTCAATCTTTTTTCTCAAAACATGACAGTTATTTAGAAAAGAAGTGACATGAAATAACTCGGTCAGAATTTATACTCAGATGTGGCCAGGCCAGGTGCTGCTGAGCACCTCATGCCTGGAAGCTATGCTGGCACCCCCTTGTCATGCTGCCTTCTAATTGTGTGTTTACTTGTCTGTCTCCCTATTAGACTGTGAGCTCCCCTCAAACAGTGACCTGTCTTACTTGTTTCTAGCCCCAGCACCCAGTACAGGGGGGACACATAGGTATTCTGTGGTATTTGTTGGATGAATGCGTAATAGCTGAATACAACTGGGGCTCATACATTTCCTCCCACAAACATAAAGCATCAAGAATGAATTCAGAAAGAAAATTGAGCAAGCCCTATGACCTGGGTTTCATTGTGCCATCTGCCCGATTGGTTTTTAGGTCCTTGATAATACCCTGAATGATCTGGCCCTGACCTACCTCTTCATCCATTTCTTTACCATCTCCACTTCTCTCTGTGCCCCATCATATAGTCTCTTCTGGATCCTAAGGGGACTTTGATTAATGCCATTCCTATTCTCTGGAATGTACTCAATTCCTACCCCTTGGCATGCTTGGGATGGCTCCTCTCCTAAAATGTCACAGGCCTGCAGGGGCTTCCCTGACCACTCTGGGCAAAATATGATACTCCTGACTCTCTCATAATCCTCACAACCACATGCCCAGATGTTCTTCCTGTTGTTTTCATGATTGGGAGTTGCACTTATCTGTTTAAATGGCAATTATTAGTCTCCCCCACTAGATTGTTAGCTCCCATGGATAGGGGGCCATGCCATGGTCACTTCTGTTTACTCCATCCCCCCCCGCCCCCCACAGCCCAGTGCTGACACATAGCACTGCTCAGCAGCCCTTGGCCGAGTGTATGAAGGAACACAGTCACACGGCTGGCATAGGAGAAGCATCCTATAGGTGTTTGCTATTTGTTGTGGCTGTTTGGCCTGAGTGGGTGTTTTGAGTGTAATAGAAACAGCAGTGCCTAGAAGGTAGATGCCTGAAGGTCTCATCCTAGGTTGGCTTCCTCATAATAATGAGAATGATTTAGGGCCGGATGTGGTGGCTCATGCCTGTAATCCCAGCACTCTGGGAGACCTAGGCAGGGGGATCGCCTGAGCTCACAGGTTCAAGACCAACCTGAGGTAGAGTGAGAACCCCATCTCTAAAAATAGCTGGGCATTGTGGCAGGTGCCTGTAGTCCCAGTTACTTAGGAGACTGAGGTGAGAGAATTGCTTGAGCCCAAGAGTCTGAGGTTGCTGTGAGCTATGATACCACAGCACTACTGGGGGCAACAAAAGGAGACTCTGTCTCAAAAAAAAAAAAAGAAAGAATGATTTAAGCAAATAAAAAAGCAACCATTACTTGACTTTGCCATAGTCAGGGCACTGCCCCAAGTGCTTCCCACTCTACCTCTGTTTCTTCCTCGCCACAGCCCTCTGAAGCCCAAACCATGTTATCCCCATCACTGGGGTATGAAAAATGAGACACAGAGAGGCTGAAGTCACTTGCCCAAGATTTAATCCTGAAGCCCATGGCCCAACTCTGGTGCCCACCACACATATACCTACCTTACTCTGCAGCCTTGGTTCTCCTAGACTTTCTGGGCCTCAGTTCCCCCATTTGTCAATCGAGGAGACAGGAACTAACATTTGAGACTCTACTGGTTGCTGCTGTCTTCTGGGTGGTTGTTCCAGTTGGGAAACCCACCCAAGACTCTTGGTGACACACAGTCTCTGTTCTCTTCCCCTCTAGCCAGTGAGTTCCTCTGACAGCGAGGCCCCCGAGGCTGACCAAGTAGGTGGGAGTGACGCAGATGAGGATGATGAAGACCGGGGGGTCATGACTGTCACAGCCGTAACCGCCACGACTACTAGTGACAGGATGGAGAGCGACTCAGACTCAGACAAAAGCAGCGACAACAGTGGCCTGAAGAGGAAGACCTCAGCAATAAAGGTAGGGATGGGGCAGGGCAGGTGGGTCTGAGGTCTCCCTCCTGCCTTTCTTTTAATTTTGTTTCAATAAGCGTTTGAAAAAATTGAGATATGGCTTGGCGCCTGTGGCTAAAGCGGCTAAGGTGCCAGCCACATACACCTGAGCTGGTGGGTTCAAATCCAGCCTGGGCCTGCCAAACAACAAGGATGACTGCAACCAAAAAATAGCCAGGTGTTGTGGCGGGTGCCTGTAGTCCCAGCTACTTGGGAGGTGGAGACAGGAGAATCGCTTGAGCCCAGGAGTTGGAGGTTGCTGTGAGCTGTGATGCCATGGCACTTTACCCAGGGTGACAGCTTGAGGCTCTGTCTCAAAAAAAAAAAAAAAAAAAAAAAAAAAAAAAAATTGAGATATGATCCACATACCTGTACCATGTTATTCACCCTTCCAAAGTGTATATAACTCAGTTGTTTTTAGTATATGCAGAATTATGCAGTTATCACCTCTAATTCCAGAACATTTTTTATCACCCTAAAAAGAAACCCCATTCCTATTAGTAGCCACCCCCCACCATCTCCCCAAGACCCTGGCAACTATGAATCCACATCCTGTCCCCATGGGTCAGCCTGTTCTGGACATTTCACATAAATGGAACCACACACTGTGTATCCTTCTGTGTCAGTCTTCTCTCACTGAGCACAATGTCCTCAAGGCTCATCCACATGTGGCTTGTGTTAGAGCCTCCTTCCTTTTCATGGCTGAATGATATTCTACTCTGTGAATGAACCACATTTATATCCTTTTGCTGATGGCCATTTGTGTTGTTTCTACTTTTTGGCCTTTATGAATCATGCTGCTGTGAATGTCTGTGTATGAGTTTTTGTGTGGATGTATATTTTCAGTTCTCTTGGATGCAATCACTCCATTGCCTTTTGACTGCTACTAAGTATTTGGGTGCAGAATGAAAGGACCAGATTCTAGCAGCAAATTCTTTTTTTTTTTTTGAAACAGTTTTATTATGTCGCCCTCGGTAGAGAGCTGTGATGTCACAGCTCACAGCTACCTCAAACTCTTGGGCTCAAGTGATTCTCTTGCCTCAGCCTCCCAAGTAGCCGGGACTACAGGTGCCCACCACAATGCCTGGCTATTTTTAGAGACAGAGTCTTGCTCTTGTTCAGGCTGGTCTTGAACCCATGAGCTTAGGCAATCCACCCTTTTCTGCAGCCCAGAGTGCTAGGATTACAGGCATGAGCCACCTCGCCTGCCTAGCAAATTCTTTTGATAGAATAAGGTGTTGAGGGCAGCACCTGTGGCTCAGTGGGTAGGGCACCAGTCCCATATACAGAGGGTGACGGGTTCGAACCTAGCCCCGGCCAAATTGCAGCAAAAAATAGCTGGGCGTTCTGGCAGACACCTGTGGTCCCAGCTACTTGGGAGGCTGAGGCAAGAGAATTGTCTAAGCCCAGGAGTTGGAGGTTGCTGTGAGCTGTGATACTATGGCACTCTACCGAGGGTGATTAAAAAAAATAATAAGGTGTTGACTTCATTATTTTAAAAAATAACACTTGCTTTTGATTCTAAAATGACAAGCCATGTTTATTGTAATGTGGAAGATGCAAAAAGCATAGAGAAGGCAGAAAAAAATGCCTGTACTATCTTGAGGGGTTTTCTGGGCCAACCAATGGTTATTTCTTTGTGTTTCATGCAGGGATGTGTATTTGTGTAAAGTACAGACTTGGCAGTGTGTAATACAATTATGTGTCTTATTTCTTTTTACCTAATATTAAGAGCATTTACTTGCCATCATGTTTTGTTTTGTTTTGTTTTTGAGACAGTCTCTCTGTTGGCCCTATGTAGAGTGATGTTGTGTCGTAGCTCACAGCTGTCTCAAATTCTTGGGTTCAAGTGATCCTTCTGCCTCAGCTTTCTGAGTAGTTGAGATAACAGGTGCCCACCACCACACCCAGCTAGTTTTTCTGTTTTAGTAGAGACAGGGTCTTTCTTTTGCTCAGGCTGGTCTCGAACTCCTGAGGTCGAGCAATCCACATGCCTTGGTTTCCCAGAGTGCTAAGATTACAGGTGTGAACCATCATGCCCAGGCATGTATTATTTTAAAATGAAGTTTTTTTATTTTTTTTATTTTTTTTATTTTTTGCAGTTTATGGCCAGGGCTGGGTTTGAATCCGCCACCTCCAGCATATGGGGCTGGCGCCCTACTCCTTTGAGCCACAGGAGCCACCCTAAAATGAAGTTTTTAATGGCCTAGAAGTAGTCTATGATATGAATGAATTCTAATTCGTATCTTATTAGATTGCTGGGTAATTTTCCCTCCAAACTTTTTATGATACACTTAGCATTAGTATTATTAGTTTTTTTTTTTTTTTTTTTTGAGACAGAGTCTCAAGCTGTCGTCTTGGGTAGAGTGCCATGGTGTCACAGCTCATAGCAACTTCAAACTCTTGGGGTTAAGTGATTCTTTTGCCTCATCCTCCCAAGCAGCTGGGACTACAGGCACCCACTACAACGCCTGGCTATATATTTTTTGTTGTTGTAATTGTCATTGTTGTTTTAGCTGGCCTAGGCCAGGTTCGAACCTGTCAGCTTTGGTGTATGTGGCCGGCACCCTACCCACTGAGCTATGGGCACTGCCAGCATTATTTTTTGAAAGTCCCTGCTTATGGCCAGGCACAATGGCTCATGCCTGTAATCCCAGCTCTTTTGGAGGCCGAGAGGGTTGGACAGCTTGAGCTCATGAGTTCAATACCAGCCTGAGCAAAAGCAAAACCCTGTCTCTACTAAAAATAGAAAAAATGAGGCAGAAGGATTGCTTGAGCCCAAGAGTTTGAGGTTGCTTTGAGCTATGATGCCACGGCACTCTACCCAGGGCAATAGCTTGAGACTCTGTCTCAAAAACAAAACAAAACAAAACAAAACAAAAAACAAAAAACGCATTGGGTATTATAGTGCACACCTCTGGGAGGCTGAGGCAAAAGGATCTCTTCAGCCCAGAGACTGAAGTTGGTGTGAGCTATGATGGTGCCACACCACTCTATCCAAGGCGACAGAGTGAGACTGTCAAAAAAAAAAAAAAAGTCCCTGCTTACCACTAAACAGAAATATTTAGAAAATGAATCATCCCACTCCACCAATTATAGATAACCAGTATTCATAGTTTGGTGTATATTTCTTTCAATTTTTTGCCAACTTTGCATTACACAAATGTAAGTTATTATTACAGCTCCTTTTAATAGCAGTAAGGAAAACTTGAAAAGACCTTTTCATTCATAATCCCACACAGTAGCACACTTTCAGCGTCCCTTTCTTTGATCCAGGGGGCTGTGGTATCACGGAGGGCTCATCTTTGTGCTCTTCCCTCAGGTCACACTTTTTGTCAGTGCCTTTCCACCTAGCCCCAGATCAGGGCTTCACATTTACCTTTCTTGATGGCAGCTAGAAGACCTCCTTTCAAAAGCATCTTATAGGTTAAATGACATGCCAGACTCTTGACACTAGCCCCTGTGGAAGGGGGCCCAACCCCAGTGAGCTAGGCTGATGCCACGGCCCTCTAGCCTGGGCAGCAAAGCAAGACTGTTTCAAAAAAATAAAACTATTAAGTTGGCTTTTGGGGGCAGACTTCAGGGAGCTCATGAACCCCTGAAATAGAGTGCAGAATTTTGTGTTTGTGTGTGTATATACATTTTATGGTTTTTATGGAGTGAAATTCATGTAGCATAAAATTAGCCATTCTGAAGTGCACAGCTCAGTGGCATTAAGCACTTTCACGTTGTTGTGCAGCCATTGCCACCTTCCGTCTCCAGAACTTTCTCATCTTCCTAAACTGAAACTCTGTCCCCATGAAACACTAATTCCCCTCCCCTGGCACTCCTTCTACTTTCTATCTCTGTGGATCTAGCAGTTCTAGGGACCTCCTAGGAGTGGAATCCACAGGATTTGTCCTTCTGTGTCTAGTGTCTCTTACTGAGGATAGTGCCCTCAGGGATGGAGATCCATGGCTTTTATCAGATTCTTAGAGAGGTCCCTGATGCTCCATGAAGGTTCTATGACTTTGGCTATACCCAGGCTGTGAGTAGTCAGGACTTTCTGGTGAGAGCATAGCTTTTTCACTGATATATTTGGGTGGCTTCTTTTCCAGATGTCGGTCTCAAAACGAGCTCGAAAGGCCTCCAGTGACTTGGATCAAGCCAGCGTGTCCCCATCCGAAGAGGAAAACTCAGAAAGTTCCTCTGAGTCAGAGAAAACCAGTGACCAGGTGAGCAGGTGGTTGACTCCTTGGGAGGGCAGCAGAAGTGGGTATGCACAAGTGGGAGTCCAGTGGTGGCTGCCAGTGCATTCCATCTGGCTCACTTCTCCCCACCCAGGACTTCACCCCTGAGAAGAAAGCAGTGGTCCGGGCACCACGGCGGGGCTCCCTGGGAGGACGAAAGAAAAAGGTAGAGTGTATTTGGGTTTTTCATTGCCCATGCTCACTTGTAGAGCTCCTCTTGGTCACCAACTCTATCCAGCGTGTGGTCATTTTTGGAGGGGGCTAGGGCATGGGCCACGGGCAGATCTGTGGTCTGATATGGAGTGCTCCTGTGTGCTCAGCAGTTCCCCCAGGAAGTAGCTGGCAAGCTGCACTGCTCCCAAGGGAGCTCACAAGCTGGTTTAGGAAACAGGTTTCTAGAATTTGGTATTGGATGGGATTGAAGCAGTCTGGAAGGCGCTGTATATGAGAGAGTGTATGTATAGTGTATGTACTGTTAATGTGCATGTGTGTCCATTATGTGAGCACATGTATGAGTGTGTTATATGTGTGTACACTAGTGTGTATGCTTATATTCGTACTCATATGTATCTGTGCATGTGTGTGTGGTGCCTGTGTGCGCCTGTGTGCTGTGCCTTCATATTTGTGTGTACTTTGGTCCAGGGTGCTCTGGACATAAAGCCAGCAGAGAGCAGTTTATCTCATTTGGCCTCCACACAAGATGTTGCACAAAGTAAAGATCTTGTCATTGGGAGACCTGGGGACCCAGAGTACCCTGACTTCACTGATGAGCTCCAAGCTGAGTGGCCCAATGGTTGCCCAAAGTATCTTGGGTAGGCTGTGATCCCTGGTTTTCACTCTGGGTTGAGGCAAGTTTGCAGGCCACATGGGCGGGCTCAGTGCTGAGCCCCGAGGAGCTTGTGGGGGTGCAGAGGTGGGCCTGGCATGGCCTTGTGCTGCTGCCCTTCTCCACACTCCTGCCATCCCTGCTTGTCACCAGAAGGTGCCCTCAGCCTCAGATTCAGACTCCAAAGCAGATTCTGATGGGGCCAAGGCTGAGCCAGTGGCTGTGGGGAGGTCAGCGTCCTCCTCCTCCACCTCCTCTTCTTCCTCCGACTCTGACGTTTCTGTCAAGAAGCCTCCACGGGGCCGGAAGCCAGGTAGGGCCCACCCTGTGTCCACGGCCCTCTCAGCCTAGCCTCTCCTGGGGGACCCTTGGAACCCTCCTCCCTGGAAGCCCATGCAGCTCTGGGAGACAGTGCTGTGACAGTCTCCTCCTCCTTTTCCCAAAGCTGAGAAGCCTCCCCTAAAGCCCCGAGGCCGGAAACCAAAGCCTGAAAGGCCCCCATCTAGCTCAAGCAGCGAAAGGTGGGTATAAGGTTATTTCTGGGGAGAGGGCCATCCATCAGCCAGGGCCACAGGTGCAGGAGCCATGCTTGGGGGCTAGTGCTGAGGATCTCCCAGGAACGGGAGCCCAACCCTCCCCTGTCCCACAGTGAGGAGGTAGACCGCATCAGTGAGTGGAAGCGGCGGGATGAGGCTAGACGGCGAGAGCTGGAGGCCCGGCGGCGTCGTGAACAGGAAGAGGAGCTTCGGCGACTGCGGGAGCAGGAGAAGGAAGAGAAGGAGCGACGGCGAGAGCGGGCTGAGCGCGGAGAGGCTGAGCGAGGGGGCAGTGGCGGCAGCAGTGGCGAGGAGCTCCGGGATGAGGAGGAGCCTGTCAAGAAGCGGGGACGCAAGGGCCGTGGCCGGGGCCCCCAGTCCTCTTCTGACTCAGAGCCTGAGGGCGAGCTGGAAAGAGAGGTGGGCCCCTCCTTGGTGCCCTCCCCTTCCTCACCTGGGCTGTGGCTGCATCCTACAAGTCCCTGCCTTCACTCCACACATTTATTGAGCAATTGTTGGGTGTGACACACAGTCACAGGTGCCAGGGATAAAGCATAACAGCACAGGAGCCCAGAAACCCCTGTCCTGAAGGAGGTGACATCCAAGGCAGGGACTGTTGTGTACATTGTTTTCTGGAGTGTTCAGTGCTGAAAAGAATAGTGTGTGTGTCTACCTGTTTTAAATAGGGTAGACCCTAAGGTGTCAGTAGACCCCAAAGGCTTGTGTTCAGATTTAAGGAAGTATCCTAATGAAGCAAGAGGAAATCTGTGAAGATATCTAGGGGGAGAGATGTTCTAGGCAGGAGGCTCAATCAGTGCAGAGGCCCTGGGACAGGACCACACCTGGGGTTTTGGAGGCACAGCAAGGAGGCCCATGTGGCTAGAACAGAGTGAGGAGAGAGAAAGGAGGAAGGAACGGTAGAGGGGATGGAGCAGATCATGCAAGACCTGGTGGGCCATGGGGAGGACTTGGGCTTTGACTCAGGAGGAGGTGGGAGTCATGGAGGGCTATGGGCAGAGAAGGTATGGGCCCGGATTCAGGTGCTCACTGGTACCCTCCCACTGGTGGGAGCAGCTTGTAGGGTGAGTTTGGTAGTAGTGGGATGCCTCTGAGGGGTAATGGTGGCTGTCAGGCCCACTGACTATAGGCCCTATCAAGCTCCTCACCTGTGGCACTGGCTGGCTGGCGTGAATCCACAGTCTGACCTTCTAGACCAGGCGTCCTCAAACTTTTTAAACAGGGGGCCAATTCACTGTCTCTCAGACTGTTGGAGGGCCAGACTATAGTTTAAAAAAAAAAAAACTATGAACAAATTCCTATGCATACTGCACATATCTTAATTTGAAGTAAAAAACAAAACGGGAACAAATACAATTCAAACGGCTTCATGTGGCCCGCGGGCTGCAGTTTGAGGACGCCTGTTCTAGACCAATGTTTTCCCTTTTTTTTCTTTCCTTTTTTTTTTTTTTTTTTTTTGAACAGAGTCTCACTATGTTGTCCTGGGTAGAGTGCTGTGACGTCACAGCTCACAGCAACTTCAAACTCTTGGGCTTACGTGATTCTCTTGCCTCAGCCTCCTGAGTAGCTGGGACTACACACACCCACCACAACGCCCGGCTATTTTTTTGGTGCAGTTGTCATTGTTGATTTTAGCTGGCCCAGGCTAGGTTCGAACCTGCGAGCCTCAGCCCAGAGCCTCGGTGTATGTGACTGACCCCCTACCCACTGAGCTAGGGGCACTGCCAAAACCTGTGTTTTTCAACCTTTTTTTTTATCTCACGGCCCACTTAAATATGATAAAAAAAAGAAGAATATGCTTACTGTGCTTTGAACTTCTTTCAAAAATAATTTAATTAATGAGTTTTAAAATTTTTCCTGGGCTGGGTGTGTTGGCTTACGCCTATAATCTTAGCACTCTGGGAGGCCAAGGTGGGTAATTTCCCTGAGCTTAGGAGGTTAAGAATAGCCTGAACTACAGCGAGACCTCGTCTCTACCAAAAAATGAAAAAAAAAACCGGGCAGTGTGGTGGGCACCTGTAGTTCCAGCTACTTGGGAGACTGAAACAAGAGAATTGAGCCCAAGAATTGGAGGTTGCTGTGAGCTATGATGCCATGGCACTCTACCGAGGGTCACAAAGTAAGATTCTGTCTCAATAAAAAAATAAATAAATTGATTTAAAAAAAAGAAAGAAAATTAGCCAGGCGTGGTGGCTCACGCCTGCAATCCCAGCACTGTGGGAAGCTGAAGAGGGAGAATTGCTTGAGCTCAGGAGTTCGAGGCTCGCCTGAGCGAGAGTGAGACCCCAACTCATGAAAAAAATGGAAAAATCTAGTTGGGCGCCACTGTGAGCACCTATAATCCCAGTGGCTTCCAGATGCCCATAGCCCGAGTCTGAGGTTGCAGTAAGCTATGATGCCACTGCACTCTGCTCAGGGGCATAGGGTGGAACTCTGTTTCAACAAAAAAAAAAAATTAAAAATGTTCTCAGCATACTGGTTAAAAATCACTGTTTTAGACCAAGGCCCAGAGACCCTGTGATGGTGACCCCTGGACCATGTCTGCCTTTTTTGGGAAAAGCAGGAAGAATGCCCTCTTTTGTCAGTCCCTTTTTTCTTTTTCTTTTTCTTTTTTTTTTTTTTTTTTGGAGACGGAATCTCATGTTGCCCTCAGTAGAGTACCATGGTGTTACAGCAACCTCAAACTCTTGGGCTCAAGCGATTGTCTTGCCTCAGCCTCCCTTGTAGCTGGGACTATAGGCTCCCGCCACTTCACCAGCTATTTTTTTGTTTGTTTAGCAGGCTCTGGCTGGGTTCGAACCCACTAGCCCTGGTGCGTGTGGCCTGCGCCCTAACTGCTGAGCTATGGGTGCCGAGCCTTTTCACTCCCTTTTGCCACAGAATGGGGATGGTACTCCTGGCCTAAAGAGGAGGTGTTTCGGCCTCTTCCCCTCCGACCTGGCCTACCACCTTACACAAAGAGGAGGGGGAACAGAGAGTGTTCCACTATACCTTGAGGTTCAGGGTTCTGAGCCTATCCATACCCCTATTCCCACTGCTCCAACCACCCCCCTTCTCTGCTGCTGTAGGCAAAGAAATCATCCAAGAAGTTGCAATTGCAAGGTGCAGAGCCTACCAGGAAACCCAGCCAGAAAGAGAAGAGAGGGAGGCCTGAGGAGAAGCCCCGAGCCAAGTGAGCCCCTGCTCTGCATCTTCCATACCCCAGGGGCCTCAGCCCCACATCCTTCACAAGAGAGGCTTCTGGATTTTGTCTTGGGGGTCAGCTCCAGCTGAAATTTCCAGTTCTTGAGGCCAAGCAGATTGTGTAGGAACCACTACACAGGGCTGTGGTCTTCCCCTTAGGGAAGAGGTCTCACCTGGAGTGATCCTGCCCTTAGGGTATGCTGGGCAATATTTGTGGACATTCATGGGTGTCATAGCTGGGGAATGGGGCAGACAGTGGGTAGAGGTGAGGGATGCTGCTCAGTGCCCTGCGGTGCCCAGGACAGCCCTTCCTCAGAGAACAATCTAGTCCTAAGTGTTCTCAGTGCTGAGGCTGAGAAACAGTGCCTAGCCCAGTAGTTTTAATTTTGAGACCCACCAAGGTGGGGAGACAGCCATCTTCCGGCCCATTTTGTATATGGAATTCCAACTATCAGTGCACAGACTTTCCTGGTGGGAACTTGGGGTGTGGCCTAGCAGCCTGGTGTGGAGGGGCGCTCAGAACCGAGCCTCAGTAATGCACTGGCTTTTGTTCATGAGTGTCAGGATTTAATACCTCATTCACTTGGTTTTACACAGCCAGCCCTTTGCCACATGTAAAAGAAAAGAGTTCAGGATTTCATGTTGTTTATCTGTAGGAACTAGACGGCAGGCTCATGTCTGAGTCAGCTCAAAGTGTGCAGCTTCCTTTGGCCTCTACCCTAGACCTGGGTTATGACAGGGCCTTGACCCCTCACCTCCTTCCCAGCTTCTGAGGCTTCCTAAAGGTTTCCTACTGCAACAGGTGCAGGCCCACGCTCCTTAGGCCCTGGTCCCTCAGTGGGAGGGGGCTGCATGGACACTGGTCAGGGTCCTTCTGAGGGGAGCACCTCTCCACAGGCCTGTGAAGGTGGAACGAACCCGGAAGCGGTCTGAAGGGTACTCGGTGGACAGGAAGATGGAGAAGAAGAAAGGTGAGGGCCTGGCTGCTCTGGCCCCTTATAGCCTGTGATTGCTGAAGGGAGGAAGGAAAGGCTGTGATTCAGCTTGTGATACAGTCCTGTTCCTAAAAAGAGTGCTCTGCAACAGGGCCCCCCAGAGTATGTGCAGGGGTGGGGGGGCTGAGCTGGACCCAGCATGTGTATAGACTGGGACCCCTCCTCCAGTGACTCCTCCAGAGGGTGTTAAGCTACTGCCTAAAGCCAGCTGGCCACCTAGGAACTCCATGGCCCTGCCCAGGCCTGGCAGCATTCTCTCTTCTGATCCCAGAACCTTCTGTGGAGGAGAAGCTTCAGAAGCTGCACAGTGAGATCAAGTTCGCCCTGAAGGTTGACAGCCCGGTAAGAATCTCCTCGGGATCCCGGGGAGCACAGCACAGCCACTTCCCTGAGCCAAGCAGTTCCCTCTACCACCTTCCATCCAGGCTTCCTTAGTGTCTTGGGAAATTGAGACAAATCCAGGGCTCCACAGATGAGTCAGGTAGGGGTCCCCATTCCTGTTGCTTATAAGCATGTGGGGGTCTCCTGTCCTGAGTGCAGTGCTCAGCGTCCCAGCAGGTGGTGCCACAGCTGGTCCCAGCCTTCCCACCCCAGGGACCACCTATTCCCAGAGTCCCCACCACTGGGTGGGAAGGCGGTGCAGTTCTATAGAGCAGCCATCTCCACAGGGAGGGAGAAAGTTCCTCCCTCCACAGCAGGGCCTCTGGGACCTCCTTGGCCATGCTATTTCTCCTCATCCTCACCCCATCCGACAGGACATAAAGAGATGTCTGAGCGCACTAGAGGAGCTGGGCACCTTACAAGTGACCTCACAGATTCTGCAGAAGAACACAGATGTGGTGGCCACGTTGAAGAAGGTATGGTGGGAACACAGGCAGAAGGTGGTGGTGGCAGGTGGGATGCAGCAGGGAGTAGGCATCTGCCTGGAAACTGAGTTCCTGGCAGAGCAGCCATCAGTCATTGAGGAAGCAGTGGGCTGGTGGGCAGAGGTACTGTGGCCATGGAACTACACTCCTGGGAGTCATGGCCAGGAGGGGTGGCATTGCTGGGGGTAGATGGAGTTGGGGTCTTGGGGCTGGGGGAGTAAGGCCAGCTGTGCTTGGTGAATTGGGCTTCTTCATGGCCAGATTCGCCGTTATAAAGCCAACAAGGATGTGATGGAGAAGGCAGCAGAAGTCTACACCCGGCTCAAGTCCCGGGTCCTGGGGCCCAAGATTGAGGCAGTGCAGAAAGCAAACAAGACTGGAACAGAGAAGGAGAAGGCTGAAGCAGAGAAGGCCGAGGATAAGCTGGCTGGGGAGGAAGCGCCAAAAGGGAAGGTGGAGGATGAGCCAAGCACTGGTGAGGGGCGGGCAGATGGCTGGCCAAGCACTGGTGAGGGGCGGGCAGACGGCTGGCCAAGCACTGGTGAGGGGCGGATGGGTGGGTATCTGGGCCCTGAGGCTTGGTCTCCCCAGTGCAGAGGCAGATGCTTTTCTGGGAGGGAGCCCAGCTTTGCTTTCTTCCCCAAACCTGCTGGAATGGTGTGTGCCTGTCAAGGTCTCAGCACAGACCTAACTTTGTTCCCAGGAAAGTCAGTGAGGGGGTTTTTGGGCTGTGCCTTGTTCCAGTCAGGGTGCAGGTGACCTGGGCTACACACTTGCGGGACTGAGGGGGTCGAATCATCACACACACATACACACACACACACACACACACATCCTTGCTGGTTGTGGAGCTCAAAACAAATATGAGGGCTGTGCATGTAGCAGGGCTCAGGAGTGAGTCATGCCCCGCGAAGGCAGTCAGTGAAGGTTTGGGGGGACAAAGGCCTCAGCTAAACTTGCCGGGCTGTGGGTGGGCTGGGAGGAGACAGAAGGTGTGTCCAGCAGGGATGGTGGCCAAGGGTGCTTCTGGGATCAGACATTCCCAATTATAGGTTCTCAGAGCAGCCCTTCTGATGCTCCGGCCAGGGTGCACTTGCAGGCTGGCAGGGGAGTAGCAGGGAAAACAGGTTACTGCACTGGGCAGCTGTAGGCATCAGAGTGGACAGGGACTCGATGGGCCGCAATGTCCAGTGCGACCCCACCCCAGGATGTGTGAAGGGTGCTGAGGGTCCTTCAGGGCCCTGTCTCCAAGCTGACGTGCTCTTGATGGAGAGGGTGGAGGGATCCCCAACTGGAGCCCAGCAGTAGCCCATGATCTCTCTGTCCCACCCAGATCTTTCAGCTCCGGTGAATGGTGAGGCCACATCCCAGAAGGGGGAGAGCCTGGAAGACAAGGAACTTGAGGAGGGACAGGACTCAGAGGGGCAGAGGGGTGGTTCCTCTGAAGACCTACATGGCGAGTAAGTCACAGGCCAGTGCAGAGCCCTGTGTGTCTGAGCTTCTCACATTGGGCTGAGCCCTACTAGTCTAGAAAAGGTCCCAAGGGAAGTCACCTCCACTTTTATGGCTGGCCCCCAGGACCCAGCTGGCTGGCACTTCTTCCTGGTGGCCTCTACCAAGGTGACTTCAGGGCTTTGAGCCTCCAGGGCTCTGCCTCTTGGGCAGGTGGCTTCTTGCTGACCCTCCAGAATGGCCCCAACAGGCAGAGCATTTATTGAGTGGCTGGCCTGCACTGGACCTGGCTGGCCCTTGGGACATTGCAGCCTCTCTGGTGGGTGGTGGAGGACAGATGGAAAAGTGCTACGGGGACTTGGGTGCTAGACTTGGGGCACAGCTGTCCTTGAGGTCCCCACCCTGATGGTCCCAGAGATGGGGATTTGGAGGCACCTCATGCCACCTTTGCTGTGTCCCCATCAGCAGCCTGCAGGAGGGTCCTGACCTGGACGGACCTGGGAGTGACCAGCAGGAACACGAGAGGTCACGGATGGACTCGGAATCCCTGGATGAGGAGAGCTGAGCTGCAGGCAGCCGAGCCAACCCCTACCCCAAGCTCAGCCCACAGTAGATGTCTGTAGGCCTGCCCCGTCCTTCACAGCCTCCCAGGGAAGCAGAACTTTTGGGGAAATGCTGTGCTGTTTGTTTGTATTTGTCCCCTAGGGTTTTTTTCTGCCTAATTTCTGTGATTTCAAACCGACATGAAATGACTATAAAGGTTTTTTTAATGAAAAAAGAAATTACTTTTATTGGCTTGGTTTTTCTAGCATTACCAGTGCAGAGGGGCTGGAGCTGGGGACAGTTTGCTGCTGTCAGAGGAGCCCTTCGGGGACAAAGGGTTAAGCCTCAGGCCACTGTGTGTTCTAGGCCCAGCCCAACCAAGAGCAGATGAGAATGGGGCCAGAGCAAGCTTTTTTGAGGAGGAAAGAAGTAAAAATGTCTCGACTTTGTCCCTCATGCAGAGGCTGTGATTTGACCTTTCCTGCATGTGGCAGCCCAGTGCCAGGCAGGACAGGAACCAAGACATTGGGAGGAATGGGGTACAAGTGGGCCAGGAGGTTGAGGACTATGTCTCTCTCCTGACTGTTCCCCTCCCACTTAGGCTATAGGTAGCTCTGGGGCACCCCTGACAAGTGGGCATTGATGCGGGATACTGTGGTTTATCTATTGTCTTCAATGTTCAGGGGCTATGAAGGAGGCCTTGACTTAGCCACGTGGCCTTGGGCAAGGGGCCTTTCCACTCAGGCTTCCCTTTCCTCATCTGTGTAAGGGAGTTGACCCTAGCCTTCACAGGACTGTTGTGTGGGTTCACACAGGGAATATGAGCATAGCTCCTAACGAGGTACCCAGCACACAGTGGTTGCTCATTTGACACCCCCAGCCCGTGATGGCCAAGTTCCCTCCAGCCCAGCCAACAGTCAGACTGATGGGAAGGGGGTCCTAACCTTTGTCCCATGTTTGCTTGGATGGATAAGCCTGAGCCTGTTTTCTGCAAATGGCTGTGTGTCTAATGTAGCCTCGGGTGACTGTGTGAGACAAACTGAAAAGGAGGTGTGAGAAGGCTTCCTGCCCTATCTCTTGTCACAGCCCCATCACCTGGAGCTATCCTCGAGGTGTCTGCTTCCCTAGTTTGGAGCTTTTGTGCACCCTGGGCCCTCACTGCCCCTGGTGTCCAGGGCAACCCCTTTGGGGTGAGCTGGCCCATCTATCCTGCATCTCCTGGGAGTTCAGAGTACCAGAGCTCTGAGAAGAGGATGCTTTATGGAGACAGCAGAGTTACGGTTTGTCAGCAGGGGGGCAACTTCGGAGATGGTGGGGGATGCACAGAGCTCAGGCTGTGATGGGGTGCCTGCTTGGCTTTACCTGTGAGCAAGGCCAGCAAGGGAGCTGCTCACACACGGATATCCTGAGTGTGCATTTCTTTCTTTTTTTTCTTTTTAGACACAGTATCACTTTGTCGTATCACTTTGTCGTCCTTGGTAGAGTGCTGTGACATCACAGCTCACAGCAACCTTCAGCTCTTGGGCATAGGTGATTCTCTTGCCTCAGCCTCCCAAGTAGCTGCAACTATAGGCGCCCGACACAACGCCCGGCTATTTTTTTGTTGCAGTTTGGCTGGGGCCGGGTTCAAACCTGCCACCCTCGTTATATGAGGCCGGCACCCTACTCCCTGAGCCACAGGCGCAGCTCTCTGAGTATGTGTTTCTGTGGCACATGGGGCAGCAGGACAGGGATGGGATCAGATGCAACAGATGGGTTCACTGCCTGCCAGTGTCTTCTGAAGATCATAGCCTCTGACCTCTCTGGCTTGCCTCCTGCAGCCCGCCTCTCGCACACAGGGGAGGAAGAGGCAGCATTAGATGCACGTGGCCCAGCCCTGGTCTCCAGATCCAAGTGCACATAACATGTGGAGCTTTGGGCCTGGCCTGCTATCTGGCCACAGAGCCTTAGGTGTGGACCAGAGGTGCCGGGTGACACTGGTGAGTAGCTGGAGACAGGAAGCAGCTAGTTTTGTTACCACCTCCTGCCCTTTCAAGTTGTGCAGTCCTCAAGCCAGGCTGATACAAAGGCCCTGGCAGTTTTGTCCCTGTGAAAACCCTTCTCTTGACCACACAAGGGCTCGACAAAGTCAGCAGCAGTCTGCCTGCAATGCTGGCAGTTTTCTAGTGCATTCTGGTATGTGGGAATGTGGTTCTCTAGCCCCCCACATTGCTGGTTGAGGGCTGGGAATAGGTTTTCAGAGTAAGGATGGAGCTGCCTAGAGCCCAGGACATAGCAGCACTTCCTGTTAAGCTATTAGCTGTGGGACCAGAGTGTGGGGCTGGAAGAGCCCCCTTAAAGGTGAAAGTTTCCTAAAGTGGGGTAAATAGGGAGCCTTCTAGGCCTGGCACGTTTCTGCTTCACTTTGGTAATCACAGTGCTTGCTCAAAGTGGTTCAGGGAAGGTCGCTGGCATGTGGTCTTAGTGACCCCAGGCTCCCAGTCAGGAGAGGGACCAGCAGTGCTTGGGGAGAGGTGGCAGGTGTGAGGGATTTAGAGAGTGAGGGCTCAACATAGGGCCAGTTCTAGCCCCCAAGGTCCAGGGCTTTGGGAAACTGAGCTGGCTTTGGGACTGGGGAGAAGGTTTGGAGTTAGCTCCTCAGACAGGGCAGGGAGATCCCTGTACCCAGCCTCTAGGGTCTACAGCTGCTGTCCGGCAGGGGGTGAGGCAAAGGGCCCTACCAGCCAGCCGAGTGGAGGGCTGTGCTGCAGGCTCTCCAACAGCTCCTCCAGCCCATGCCATGCCTGACGCACACCCTCAAAGCTCTGGGCCAGCTGCACAGCTGGCAGCTCCTCCATGGAGCCAGTGGAGGACACGATCCCATAGAGGTTGCAGAGGCTATGCCGTGCCTGCCCAATCCGCCCCTGGAGCTCGGGAGGCAGGCCCTGGAGGCCACAGGCCAGGCCACTGTAGGCCGTGTGCAGCTCTTGGGCAAGGCCACAGACCTTGGCCAGAACCCCTGCATCCTGCTCCTGTGGGAGGAAGATAACCAGGTGAGAGGCAGGAGGAGGGATTATCAAGGGGACAGGAGGACCTCAGTTCGGCCAGGCGCACCTTATGTGTATTGGTGTCCTCAACACTGGTGCTCGAGCCCTGGTCCAGACACAGCTCCCCATCCAGAGTCTGCTTGGCCTTTTCAATCTGGAAAGAGAACCCAGCTTCAGGGGACAATAGCTTCTTGGCAAGGACCTGTCATGCTCCCTCCCAGGGCCTAGGGGAGGTGTTTAGAGTCCTGGCCCTGGAACTTTGTATCCAGACCTTTCCCAGGGCAGGTGGAAAGGCCATGAGCTTAGAGTCATTTGTACCCTGGTGGACTCACTGTCTCGTGTAAGGAGGCAATAATTCAGGGTCCCTGTGAGCTCATCAGGAGATGAAAAACATAACTCCTCAGCTCAAGACTCTCCCATGGCTCCCCATTTCCCTGAAGATAAAATCTAGTTCCTCACCATCATGGCATACATGTGCTGGCCCCCAGGACATCCCTGGCCTCATGTCCATCTACATCCCATTGGCGTGTCTGCCCTGGCCACACTGGCTCATTGCCATACACAACCACTCCCATCATGCCTCTGCCCCCACCCAATGCTGTTGCCCTCCCAGCCTTTGCCACTGCTATGGAGACCTAGAAACAGCTGCTCATGTAGACCTGTCCCTCTGAGTGAGTCCAGGCATGTGGTCCAGGCTACCCAGTGTGGCAGCTCCCAGACCTCCTGTCACATCTCTGCTATTCTCCTCAGAGGACATCCCTGTCTGGAGTGTCCTGGGTGTTTATTTGGTATTTATCTCCCCCTGGGGTGGGAACTCTTTGTTGATCACTTTTTCCTTTTTGTTGATCACTGTATCCCTGGCACATAGTAGTCTGCCAAAACACACAAACACACACACACACACACACACACACACACATACACACACATACACACACGCATACAGGGTCCAGTCTTCCTCATCCTCTCAATAGCCTGTAGAAAAGGCAACAAATGTTGCCTCCAAATTGCTGTTGCCCTTCCAGACCCCTCCCCTGCCATGGAGACCCAGAGCCAGGGGCTTGTGCAGACCTGTCCCTGGGGCATCCAGGCATGTGCACCTTGCCCTCTCTCTCTGCCCACCTCTAACGCCTCGGCGGACCCTAGCAGCTCCGCTTTTGAACCCCACTGCCCCTGACCTCTGCCCATGCCATTCACAAGGACCATCATTACTTGGCTGGATTTTTTCAGAAACGTCCTAACACAACTGTATCCTCCAATCCCTCCTACTCTACTGGGTCTGACTCCTCAGTTGTAGTCAGGGATCCTCTTAAATAAAGCCTACCTTAGATTTGGATACTTCTCTGGCTAAAGACCTCCATGGCTCCCAATTCCCTTGAGGTCAAAGCCCAAGTCCTTCCTGAGGTCCATCCGGCCGGCCCTGCACAACCCGCCCCATCCCTTCCTTTCTCTCTCCTCCTCCCTCTCTCCCCTTCCTACTCTGCTCCAGGCACAAGAGCCTCCTCATTGTGCCTCCAACATGACAGACTATGTCTTACCTCAGCCCATTTGCTTAGGCTATGTCTCTGCTCAGATGACACTTTCAGATCTGACTCAAATGTTTCCCTCTCAGGATGGTCATCCCAGCACTCCCATTCCCTTACTTATCCTGACACTTTTTTTTTTTTTTTTTTTTTTTTTAAAATTCTGAGCATCACTGGATATACCATATAGTAGTTTGTTAATTGTCTGTGTCCCCCTAACTGCAGTGTCAGCCCTCAAGGAGAAGACTTTGTCCTTAGGATCCCCCAAGGCATGCAATAAATACTTGTTAAATAGGGGAAGAGAGAGGGGCAAATAGGGGAGGAGGAAGGGGATTGGTGTGTTCCCACCTGGTAAGAGTATATGGCACACCTCCTGTGTGCGGGACACACCAACGGAACTTTACCTAACACATGCAAACATTGTAAATTAATCATTTGTACCCTCATAGTAATCTGAAATTAAAAAGTACTTGTTAAATGAGCAAACCCCTTTCTCCTTCTTCTCTTGCTTCAGTTTCCCTTTCTTGAAAACACTGGTGGTGAATTCTTGCCAGTCTACTTTGGTGGGAGGATCCAAGGCAGAAAAATACTTTACGAAGAGCCACTCACAACATGCTGTGAGGGATGGCGTGTTGGTTCATTCTTTGACACATGTTTACTGAATTCCTGCTAAGTGACTTCTTATCCTGTGTGCTGGAGACACAGCAGTCATTCTGCACCCTGGGGATGTCTGCAGTGAGGTGAGGTGTCCTGAGGGTCCCAAGGATGGACTTGCCCTTGGTGCTGTGAACATTTGGGGCCAGATCATTTTGGGAGATGGAATTTATTCTGAGCCCTGCAGGGTGCTGAGCAGGATCGCTGCTTTCACACACTCCATGCCTGGAGTACCTTTCCCAGTTCTGACAACCACAAATGTCCCCACACATCCACCAAGTGTTCCCTGGGGACAGAATCAGCCCAGGCAAGACCTCTTAAGTTAGGGGATTTCACTGACCTCCAAAAGACTCTGCTTCCTACAGTCACCCACCCTGCTGAGGTTCTGGGGGACTGCATACATGTAAATCCACAGCCTGAGAGGGGAGGGAGTAAGAAGGGGAGTCCCAGGGGCTGGAGGTCCCCTGGTCTGTACTATCTGCCCATTGAGAGTTTATTCTGGTGTTCAGTGTGAGCAGGGAGCAACCTAAATATTCCTCCAAACAGTTAACTCAGGTCTCCCCCTGGGTGCTGTGGACATTGGGGCTGGGGTGGAGCCTTCTTGAGCACTGCAGGAATCCTAGATGTGCTTAGGGCAGGGAAAAGCTCTTACCAGTGTGAAGCAACTCTCCAGTTGGGCCAAAACATCCCTGGCTTGGAACTGGCCGTGCTGCAGGTGGCTCATGGCATGTTCAAAACCTCGCTGGCGGAATCCAGGAGTCAGGTCTCCTAAACGGACAAAGTAGCTTCCCTGGTCCGCAAAGAGCACCTTTGGCCCTGGCTCAGAGGCAGCCAGCTGAGCTGGAGAGGAGAGCACAGACTTAATCCAAGAACCCCCTCTGAGCATCTGGCCAAGAGTTTTATAAAAGTTAAGCCCCCACTAGAAACAACTCGAGCCTGGGGGACCTGGCTCAAGATGGGTGTGCCCCTCCCCAGCATCTTGTCCTCACCTTGCTCCGCAGCGCTCATGGGGTGGAAGATCTCCCCCATCCCCTCCAATTCATCCCGCAAAGCTGCAAAGCCCAGGATTCCTTCACGGCCACACATGGCTCCCAGGTGCCCCACATCCTCGCTGACCAGGGCTGCCTCTTGGGGGAATGTGGCCTCATCACACACAAGGTGCCTGGTGGTGGCTGTGGCCTCCTGGGCAAACTCCAGGCCTGCACAGAAAGTGTCTAGGGGACTGGAAACCCCAGTGGTTAGGGCTTTTGGGGGGCTCAGGGTGTTCTGTTCCTTGCCTTTGTCTGTGGTCCTGCAACTGGTGAGTTCACCCCAGATGGTGTCTTGGGTATGAGGTAACAAGTTTTGGAGAGCGCCAAGACCAGTGTGGACAGCCCCTATGGCCACACTGCCTGCTCCACTGAGCCCAGTGGACATTGTGTCTTTGGTGCTGGTCAGCATGGTCTTGGTGGTGTCCATGCCAGTCTGGACAGCCCCTTTGGCCACATTCACAGTGCCGGTCACCCCACTGCAAATGGTGTCTTTAGTACCAGTCAGTGCAGTCTTGGTAGTGTCCACAGCAGTCTGGACAGTCCCTTTGGCTAAGTTCACTGCCCCAGTGATCCCAGTGGTCACTGTGTCTTTCGTACCCATGACCATAGTCTTAGTGGTGTCCAGTCCCCCTTGAACAGCCTCTTTGGCCACATTCACAGCACTGGACATTCCACTACAGATGGTGTTCTTGGTGCCAGTTAGCACAGTCTTGGTGGTGTCCATGCCAGTCCTTGTGGTTCCTTTGGCTGTGTTCACTGCCCCCATGACCCCAGTAGACACTGTGTCTTTGGTACCACTCAACACAGTCTTACTGGTATGTAGGCCAGTCTGGATAGTCCCTTTGGCTGCATTCATGGCACTGGTCACCCCAGTGCAGACAGTATCCTTGGTGCCACTCAACACAGTCCTAGTGGTGTTCAAACCAGTCTGGACAGTTCCTTTGGCCAAATTCACTGCCCCTGTGACCCCAGTGGACACTGTATCTTTCGTACCCATGACCACTGACTTGCTGGTGTCCATGCCAGTCTGGACAGCTCCTTTGGCCACATTCACAGCACCAGTAACTCCACTGGTGAGAGTGTTCTTGGTACCAGTCAGGACAGTCTTGGTGGTATCCAGCCCAGTCTGGATGGTTTCTTTGGCCACATTCACTGCCCCAGTGAGCCCAGTGGTCACTGTATCTTTGGTACCAGTCAGCACAGTCTTGGTGGTGTCCAGGCCAGTCTGGACAGTTCCTTTGGTCAAGTTCACTGCCCCCATGACCCCAGTAGACACTGTGTCTTTGGTGCCACTCAACATAGTCTTACTGGTATCCAGGCCAGTCTGGACAGTCCCTTTGGCTAAGTTCACTGCCCCTGTAACCCCAGTGGACACTGTGTCTTTCGTACCCATGACCACAGACTTGGTGGTATCCATGCCAGTCTGGATGGCCCCTTTGGCCACGTTCACAGCCCCAGTCACCCCACTGGAGAGAGTGTTCTTGGTACCAGTTAGGACAGTCTTGGTGGTATCCAGTCCAGTGTGGACAGTTCCTTTGGCCACATTCACTGCCCCAGTGAGCCCAGTGGTCACTGTATCTTTTGTGCCAGTCAGTACAGTCTTGGTGGTGTCTAGACCCCCCTGGACAGCCCCTTTGACCACATTCACAGCACCGGTCACTCCACTACAGACAGTGTCCTTGGTGCCGGTCAGTACAGTCTTGGTGGAGTTCAGGCCAGTCTGGACAGTTCCTTTGGCCAAATTCACTGCCCCTGTGACCCCAGAGGACACAGTGTCTTTCGTACCCATAACCACAGACTTGGTGGTATCCAGACCCCCCTGGGCAGCCCCTTTGGCCACATTCACAGCACCAGTCACTCCACTACAGACAGTGTCCTTGGTGCCAGACAACACATTCTTGGTGGTGTCCACACCAGTCTGGACAGTTCCTTTGGCCAAGTTCACTGCTCCCATGACCCCAGTGGACACTGTGTCTTTTGTACCCATGACCACAGACTTGGTGGTATCCAGGCTCCCCTGGATGGCCCCTTTGGCCACGTTCACAGCCCCAGTCACCCCACTGGAGAGAGTGTTCTTGGTACCAGTCAGGACAGTCTTGGTGGTGTCCAGGCCAGTCTGGACGGTTCCTTTGGCCACATTCACTGCCCCAGTGAGCCCAGTGGTCACCGTATCTTTGGTGCCAGTCAGCACAGTCTTGGTGGTGTCTAGACCCCCCTGGACAGCCCCTTTGGCGACATTCACAGCACCGGTCACTCCACTACAGACAGTGTCCTTGGTGCCGGTCAGCACAGACTTGGTGGTGTCCAGGCCTCCCTGGGCAGCCCCTTTGGCCACATTCACAGCACCGGTCACTCCACTATAGACAGTGTCCTTGGTGCCGGTCAGCACAGACTTGGTGGTGTCCAGGCCTCCCTGGACAGCTCCCTTGGCAATGTTCATGGCACTGGTTGCCCCACTGCAGACGGTGTTCTTTGTGCCAGTCAGCACAGTCTTGGTGGTGTCCAGGCCAGTCTGGACAGTTCCTTTGGTCAAGTTCACTGCCCCCATGACCCCAGTAGACACTGTGTCTTTGGTGCCACTCAACACAGTCTTACTGGTATCCATGCCAGTCTGGATGGCCCCTTTGGCCACGTTTACAGCCCCAGTCATCCCACTAGAGAGAGTATTCTTGGTACCAGTCAGGACAGTCTTGGTGGTGTCCAGGCCAGTCTGGACAGTTCCTTTGGCCACATTCACTGCCCCAGTGAGCCCAGTGGTCACTGTATCTTTGGTGCCAGTCAGCACAGTCTTGGTGGTGTCCAGGCCAGTCTGGACAGTTCCTTTGGCCACATTCATAGCACCGGTCACTCCACTACAGACAGTGTCCTTGGTGCCGGTCAGCACAGTCTTGGTGGTATCTAGACCCCCCTGGACAGCCCCTTTGGCGACATTCACAGCACCGGTCACTCCACTACAGACCATGTCCTTGGTGCTGGTCAGCATAGTCTTGGTGGTGTTCAGGCCAGTCTGGACAGTTCCTTTGGCCAAATTCACTGCTCCCATAGCCCCAGTGGACACAGTGTCTTTCGTACCCATAACCACAGACTTGGTGGTGTCCAGGCCTCCCTGGACAGCTCCCTTGGCAATGTTCATGGCACTGGTCGCCTCATTGCAGACAGTGTTCTTTGTGCCCATCAGCACATTCTTCGTGGAGTCCACACCAGTCTGGACAGATCCTTTGGCTAAGTTCACTGCACCCATGACCCCAGTGGTCATTGTGTCCTTGGTTCCAGTGATGACAGCCTTTGAGGTGTCTAGACCCCCTTGGACGACCCCTTTTGCCATGCCCACTGCCCCTGTGATCCCACTGGACACTGCCTCCTTGGTGCCTGTGATTGCAGATCGGGTAGTGTCCAGCCCTCCCTGGACCATTCCCTTAGCTGTGTCCACCATGTTGGCCACCCCGGAAGAGATGGTGTCCTTGCTCTTGGTCATCGTAGAGCATACCAAGTCTTTGGCCCCTGATACCATCTGCTGAGAAAGGACACAGGCGGTTAGGAAGAACTGGGGGGTACCCTCCCCTCCAGACATCTGCCTTCCTGCCTCCCTGGCATGCCTTGTGGAGAAGGATGGCAGTGACTGAGAGGCCCCACCTCCCCCCAAATGAGCTCCCTCCATGGACATCCCCCTGGGCTGCTCCTCATGCCTTAACAGATTCTTTTTCTTTTTTTTTTTTAAGAGACAGAGTCTCACTTTATCGCCCTTGGTAGAGTGCAGTGGCTGTCACACAGCTCACAGCAACCTCCAAGTCCTGGGCTTAGGTGATTGTCTTGCCTCAGCCTCCCAAGTAGCTGGGACTACAGGTGCCCACCACAATGCCCAGCTATTTTTTTGTTGCAGTTTGTCTGGGGCCGGGTTCGAACCTGCCACCCTCAGTATATGGGGCTGGCGCCCTACCCACTTAGCCACAGGCACTGCCCAGCCTTAACAGGTTCTAAGTCACAGAGTGCCCCCCAATTCCCTCCCCCTAGCTCCCAGCCCCTGCTTTAGTAGAGGCCCCATTGGTAACAGCAGGCCCCTGACTCCTGTCAAGCCCTTGTCAAGGTCCCAAGGCCTGGCTCGATGCACATCATAGAATTAGATGTTTTGGTGCATCTTGTTTATTCTCTCTATTCATGGCAAATTTTGAAACTCATTTCCTACTAACACTGCAGAGATCAAATTGCTTATTAAAATTAACATGTTCAAGTAAAAGAAGTGAATCAAGTTTAGAAAAATAATAACCAGGCTAGGCACTACAAAAAAAAAAATAAAAAGACCAGGAGTAGTGGCTCACGCCTGTAAGCTTATCACTCTGGGAGGCTAAGGTGGGTGGATTGTCTGAGGTAAGGAGTTTGAGACCAGCCTGAATAAAAGCAAGACCTCATCTCTAAAAAGTAGCTGGGTGTTGCAGCAGGTACCTGTAGTCTCAGCTACTTGGGAGGCGGAAGCAAGAGAATCACTTGAGCCCAAGAGTTTGAAGTTGCTATGAGCTCTGATGCTACAGCACTCTACCAAGGGCAACAAAGTGAGATTTTGTCTCAAAAAAAAAAAAAAAATTAAAAAAAAATTAAAAATTAGCCAGGCCTGGTGGCGTGAGCCTGTAGTCCTAGCTGCTCAGGAAGCTGAGACAGGAGGATTGCCTGAACCCAGGAAATGGAGGCTGCAGTGATCTGTGATGATGCCACTGCACTCCAGCCTGGGTGACGGAGCAAGACCGTCTCAAAAATAAAACAAAACAACAACACCACCAAAATACTAAAAATTTTAAATATAATAATAACTGGAACATGGCGGTGCCTGTGGCTCAGTGGGTAGGGCACCAGTCCCATATGCCGGAGGTGGTGGGTTCAAACCTGACCCCGGCCAAAAAAAAAAAAAAAAAAAAGGCAAAATAATAATAATAATAACTGGAACAGTATAAAGACAGGTATAAGATTTGAGCCATGGGAACTTGCTAATAATTTTAATCAATTTTGACCTACTAAGGGCAGCTTTCTCTAATTTAATCAAATAAAACAAAGGTGGTGATGGCCTAGGAGTTGCCACCACTCAGGTGTTGCCTGAATGGGCAATGGCTGGGACATTTGTTGTTGTCACAACTGAGTGGTGCTCCCAGCATGGGGTGGGTGGAGGGAGGGATGCTTCTCAGCACCCTCCAGTGCCCAGGGTAGCCCCACCCCAGAGAACAAGATTGGGCCCCAAATTACTATAGTAGTGAGGTTGAATAGCCCTGAAAATATATTTTCACCACCTGACTCCTGCCCAGTGTTGGCTCAGGTGAGCACCTTGGGCTTTGTAGCTAGAGAGACCTGGATTCAAATCCTAGCTCTCCTTCTTGCACTCCATGTGTGACTTTAGGCAAGCTGCATCCCTTCTCTGAGCCTACATCCTCATTTGAAAAAGGTGGGTTAAAATAGTTCCTCCTTCAGGAATGGTGTAGATGAGTCAAGGTGCCTGAAGCATTCACAAGCAGTACTGAGTAATTAGTGCCAGCACAAGAGGGGCATGAGAATGCAGGAAGGGGGGGGGGCTGACTGGGGGACAGGCTCTGAGTTCCTCTGATCTGGCAGGTCCTGGGGGCAAAGGGGAGTTGTGGGAGACTGGGGGGGTGGTGTGGTAGCTGGAAGAATTGTGCCTTGCTATTCACTTGGTATTTAGGTATCCTAGATTAGCTCCTCTGCTTGGCCAGGGCTTGGGGACAGTGATAATGCCATAGGATCCTAGTTACCCAGGACTGAGGGTGGATGCTGCATAGTTGGTTGTTTAGCTCCTGAGTGTCCAGGGCTCAGATCCCTCACTACCACATCTCACTGTGTGACCTTTAGCAGGTGGCTCAGCCTTTGCTGCTGCTATCATGTGGGACACTGTCACTTCCTGTGGAGGACTAACTGTGAGAAGTGCTCAGCACAGAGCCTGGCACACAGTGATTACGTTGTTACTCTTTTAGTGGCATTGTCCTAGGCAGAGACTAGTGTAGACTGTCGGGAGCCTCCCCACGCTAAGTGAGGCAGCACTGCACCCATTTCACAGATGTGGAAATAGAGGCTCAGAGGAGGAGGATGTGCCTGGGATCGCTAAGCAGGACACTCAGGGATGTGTCTGCCTTCTCTTTGGCCTATAGCAACCCAGAATGGGACAACCCAGGGGTTTCTGGTCCCTTGACCCCTCACCTTTTCTGAAGGCTGCAGCAGTTTCTCCATCCCCCTGGCTGTCTGCTCCGGGTTGGTGGCCACTGCAGGGACAGGGGCCAGTCATGGAGGGTGGCGGCCACTGGGTGGGATCACCCACTCTGGTGCCCATTGTGTAATTACTGGGCATAGCCCGAAAGGTTAGGAATGTCCCAGCTGCCTGGCCAGGGACAGCAGGAGATGATTTCCATGGCCACTGGCCAGGCTCAGCTGCCTCCAGGCACCAGCCCAGGACTCCCTTGGCCCCCAAGGCTGCAATCCCCTGGGGCAGAATTTTCTCTGCTGGGTTCTGGGTGCTAGACACCCACCTTGAGCTCAGGGGGACCCCATAGCCCAGGAGAGTGCAGGCTCTGCCCTACCCTGTCCCACCCCCACCACAGCTGCCAGCTGCTTGTCCCAGGGTGAGGTATGTGGAGCAGAAGTCAGCTGCCTGGGGCACTGGGCCCAAAGCAGGGCCCAGCCCAGGCAGCCACCCTCAACCCTGTTTTCCCTGCAGTAGCCTCCCAAGCACCCAGAGAAACTTCTGCCCTTCTCTGGGAGCCAGGATAGAAATCTTCAATGTGCTCAGACACACAGAGCACCCTGCCTGAGCCATGGTGCACCAGAAATGGGGTTGGGGGGCATTGCAGGGAGACAGGCCCGGTTCACACCCTGCTTTTGCTGTTTATGTCACCTTGGGTGACTCATCTGCCAATATCAATGTCTCAGTTTCCCCATATAACACTAAATGAGTGTGGCAGCCTCTTGACATCTAATGAGACTATATGAGCACATATGAAGGGTTCCCAAAGAGTTTCTTTCCCTGAGTCCCCTCACAGAGGCCCCCACTTTTGGGCTATCCACTCACCATCAGCCTGGGGCTGGACAGCCTCTGTGGCAGGAGCACCCGTAGAGTTGGTGGCCGGCTGGTCTTCTCTTGCTGAGCTGTGGGTATTGGCCACTAGATTCCGGGCAGAACTGAAGCCGGGGAGGGACCCCAAGAAACTGCTCAGGGTCTGCAGGAGTAGGGAGGGCAGCTTGAGCCAGGCCACAGCAGGGACAAGGTGGGAGGAAGCATCATTCAGCCCAACACTGACCCACCCCTCATCCCTAGAAGACCTCCAAAAATGTGTCAAAGCCACTCTGAACCTGTTTCTTCCCCAGGCAATGGGCAGATTCAGCCTGCCTTCCAGGGACAGAGGATAAAGGGCTTCTACCAAGTCCCTAAAGACCTTTTATTCCTCAGTCTCCACTGCACAAATGGAGAAAATGAGGCTCAGAGAGGGGCTGAGCCTGGCCCAAGGTCACACAGAGAGGAAGGTGCTGAGGTGCATGTGAGCCCGACTTGGGGCAGGAGGGATGACTTGGCACTGTGGCTCTCAGTGCACACCAGCCACACTGGGGAAAGCTCTTTCTTGACTCCAGACCCCAGGACCATGGAAGTCACCTTCTTGAGGCTCAGCAGGGATCTATCCCTCTCTCCCCTCCCTCACCTTGCCCTTGGGTTTGGGGGGATCCCAGCTGCCTTCATCCTGAGCAGACATGGTGGTCGCCTGAGAAGCTGGAAGGGGACAGAGAAGATGCATGAATGGGGGGTCCCAGGCCTTTTGTTTCACACCTGTCCCCCTGGCAGGCTTAGCACTCCCTGGCACCTGCCTGGAGGCCAGCCTCGCCCTGGCATCAGTGGGAATGTCACCACTCACCTGGACTGTGTGGGGGTCCCTTGGAGCAACAGGCTATCTCGGCTGGCTGCCGGCTCTGCTCTCTCTCTCAGGCCTTATAGGGTCTGGGGCAGGCGTAGGCCCAGCCAGCAGAGGCAGGTGGCCAATGGGCTGGGGGGGGCAGCGTGGGCGATCATGTGCCTGCCCACACGGCCCAGCATGGGCTGGGGCCCAGCACCTTTCCCCTGCTCTCTGCCCACAGCACTTTCTGCCCGCGGTCCTGGGCCAAGGGCCTTACCCGCCAGCTGCACTCCCCTCCTGGGCCTCCAGGGCACCCCCTGCATGGCCTCTCTTCCTTCAGCTTCTATCCATAAAGGGGGCACCATCCAAATCCCTGCTTCACTGAGATGTCCTGGCCAGTTAGCATCTTTGTATCTCAGTTTCCCCTTCCAGACTCCTTACTGTGGCCCACAAAGTCTTGCTTCCTCCCTGCTCTCCCCCTTCTTCCGGTCTCCCCCTCATTTATATCACTCTAGACACAAGGGCCCCCACACTGCCAGCAACACTGTCAAGCATAGTCCTGCCTCAGGGCCTTTGTGCTGGCTGTACCTTCTGCCTAGAGCACCCTTCCCCAGGTACTTACATGGCTCTCTCTGTCTCTCACCTCCATCAGGCCTGTTTTGTTGCTTGCTGTGCCCCCTGCCATAAAACAGTGCCTACATTAGCACTTAATAAATGTTTGGGGCCAGGCCCAGTGGCCTATAATCCCAGTACTTTGGGAGACTGAGGCAGGAGGATTGCTTGAGGCCAGGAGTTTGAGACAAGGCAGGGCAACACAGTGAGACCCTATCTCTAAAAAAAAAAATAATAATAATTGGCTACACACCAGTAGCTCAGTGAGTAGGGTGCTGGCCACATATACCGAAGCTGGCGGGTTTGAGCAATCACAACTGCAACCAAAAATAGCCGGGTGTTGTGGTAGGCACCTATAGTCCCAGCTACTCAGGAGGCTGAGGCAAGAGAATCGCTTCAGCCCAAGAGTTTGGGGTTGCTGTGAGCTGTGATGTCATAGCTCTTTACTGGGGTGACATAGTGAGACTCTGTCTCAAAAAATAAATAAATGAGAATAAAAATTAGCTGGGGGTGGTGGCACATGCCTGTAGTACCTTGGGAGGCTGAGGCAGGAGGATTGCAGGAGTGGGCTATGATGATGCCACTGCTCTCAAGTCTTGGTGACAGAGTGGAGACCCTGTCTCTAAATAAATGAACGAAGATCGGCCTAAATGGACCAACTCATAGGGTAGTTGTGGGCATGAAATGGGGTCCTCCTGTGTGTGTGCTATCTACTCCTGTGCCTGGCACCTGCAGATACTAAGCAAACATTAATTTAGCATTGCTCAGGCATAGATGGAGTTTCTGAGAGGGGTTTCCTGAGCAGGGAGAGGGCCTGTCACTCTCAAGAAGGCACTCAGGTCAGAATGCAGACTGAGGCAGAGCATCAAAGGAGCTGTGGGGGCCTACTGGGAACCGGGCCTGGTGTACTTGGGTCAACCCAGGGAAGCTGCTCAGAGGAGGTATCCTTTGCCTGAGGCGATATAGCCACAAAGTGGTAAAGACAGAATTCAATCCAAGACTTGGGACCTGCATGCTGTCTGTGGGCACACAGAGGAATGCCTGCCATCCCCTCCCTGGGCCTTGTCCCTCCTATTCACCCTGAGACAGCATTCCCAGCCACATGCTATTGGCGTGAAGGGTATACCAAAGCCAGGAGGAGGAAGAGTCAGGCTGCTGGCCTCATGACCCTGGGGCCATCTCCTTGGAGCCATCACTGTGTTTGCCAAACAATCAGGGAACAGAGGGGAGTATCCCCCAACCTCTCCCAGCCAATGCTTGTCAAGGGTGGAGGGAAGACCTCTGGGTGTTCCACTCGCCTTCCTGCAGGGCAGCCACAGCAAAGAAAATAATAAAAATGTTCATAAACACCCCAGTCAGAGCCTGTCCCTCCTTTGCTCCATGGCTCCTACCTCTCTTAGGGTCAAAGCCTAAGTCCTCCCTGAGGCCCATCAGGCCCTGCACGATCTGCCCAACCCTCCCGTCCCTTTCTCCCCCTCCTACTCTGCTCCAGCCAGATGAGCCTCCTCATTGTGCTTCCAATGCCAGGTGTGGTCCTGCCTCAGGGCCTTTGCACAGGCTGTGCCCTCACCTGGAGCTTCTTCAAAGGCTTTTTTCAGAGAGACCTTCCTGGACCCCTCTTTTAAAATACATACCTATACTCCCCACACACATTTTATTTTTCCCATCATCTATAAGCACCAATGCAAGTTTTTTCTTGTCTGTCTTCCCTGCTATACTGTAAACTCCCAGAGGACAGAATATGTTTTGCTACTGCTGTGTCTCCAGGGTGGAGAACTGCTTGGCACACAGCAGGTGTCAATAAATACTTGTTAAGTGAACAGTGAATGGTAAGTGAGGCATTTACTAGGCAAATGAACGTGGAGGGATAGAGGAGAGAGCTATCTTACTGGGGTAAAGTCTGAGAAGGCTTCCTGGAGGAGGTGACTTTGGAATTGGGCCTTAAGCATGGATGAGATATGTCCAAGAGATGGGTGGGAAGGTGGGAAGGGCATTCCAGGCAGTGAGCACAGCCCAGACAAAGGCCGGGAGGTATGAGGACACTATGCACAATTCAGTGGGAATAGTGCAAAGTATCCTAGTAGGGCTAGAGGTGAAGCTAAAAGGTAGAAAAGCTTGAGTTGTAGTCTGAGGGTAATGGGGAGCTACAGAGGTTTCAGAGTAGCAGCAGGGAGGCAAAAATGGCTAGCCAATGGGAAGTGGTTAGGGCTCCCAGAGCTGTCCTTTGGACAGGATCCCAGGGAAGCCAGGGCCACCCTGACTTCACTGCACCAGACTGTGGTTTCCCAACACCCCACCCCACCTCAGGGGAGGCTGAGGGGCAGCTGAGAATGTGGTCAGAGGATGGAAGGGCCCTCATGAGACTGTCCCATGACCCTTGTCCTGCCTCTGTCTCCCTTATCCTGACCAGTGCAACTGGAGAAATCATAGCGAGACCAGCTCCTCCAGTGCCAGGCCCAAGAGCTGCCCCATCTCCCTCTTCCCCGTCCTGTTTGCTCCCTGCAGTTTCCAAGAAATTGTAATTAATGCTAAGATGAGAACTACATGGTAGGTAGATGCAACTGAGAGGGCACCGCTTAGCCCAGGCAGGCTGGGTTATAAGGGGAATCCCAGACAGGGTCACAGGTGACTAGGGAAGCATCATTCCTTCCAAACCTCAAACCCTCGCTTGACACCCTCCCCCCCATATCCCTGAGACTCTGAGACTGAGACTCATGCAGGGCAGAGCAGATGCCACGGCCTCTGGACAACACAAAGCACCTTTATTCTGGAGCATGATTCCCAAACGGCTAAGCAAGTGGGTCTGGCACAGTTGGGAGGCTTTGGGGGGACCCTCAATTCAGGATATTCAAGCTGGGGGAGAAGGGGTCTCACTTTTCAAAGCCTCAAATATTATAGAAGCCACTGGGTAAATGTGTTTTGGGGAGGAGTTTCTTTTTTCTTTTATTTTGAAACACAGTCTCACTTTGTCTCCCTCAGTAGAGTGCTAAGGCATCACAGCTCATAGCAACATCAAACTTTGGGCTTGAGCGATCCTCTTGTCTCAGCCACCAAGTAGCTGGGACTATAGGTGCCCACCACACCGCCTATTGGCCATTCCCAGCTATTGAGAGAGTTTTCAATCAGCTTCTTGGGGTTGGGGAACAGGACAGAGATGAAGAATCCAGCTCAGAACTAAAGTCCTTGTGGTTTTCCAGGGCTCTTTCCCACCCATAGGGGAAAGACTGGAGGGTCCCACATTACAGGTACAAAGTGTTATTGACTTGGTGCTTATGTAGAGCCACAGGGGAGCAGCTGGGACCTCGGCATGTGGGCATCCACAGTCAAAAGTCCAACTCCGGCATGAGGGTGTGCTTGATGGAGGGCCTGGGAGGATCTAGCTCCTCCTCACGAATGTCCCCTTCCCCATGCTGGGCCTGCCAGGCTCTCTGCTGAGCTGGCCAGTCCAGATGCGCCCAGCGAGGGTCAGGGCTTCCAACAACCTCGTCAACGTAGGCTGCTAGGTCAGGTAGGGGTTCTGGGGACTCCATAAGGATAGGTGCAAAGGGCCCCACAAGCCAGGGCAGTGGCACAGCCTGCACCACTAGCTCCAACAGCTCATCCACACAGGCGTGTGCCCGTGCCACACTGCCCCGGCCCTCGGCCACTGCAGTTGCTGGCACATCCCCCAAAGAGCGGGCGTTGGCAAAGGTGGCCTGCAGGGCATCCACACTACGCCGCACCTCAGCCACCATCTCCTGGACGCCAGCAGGCAAGCCCCGCACATTGGCCTCCAGGGCGTCCACCGTGCTCTGCAGGTCTTGGGTCAGGCTGCGGGACAGAACCAGAGTCTCTAGCTCCGCCTGCAGGCAAGGATGGCAAGGAACTCAGTTTTCCTGACAGACACCTGATGTGACCGACTTCCTGCCTTTTCTACAGTGTACCTACAATGGAGCCACCAACTTGGCTCAGTTTCCCCCATGCACACAGAATATGACCTAGCTGTGCCTCAATCTCCCTAATAGGCACAAAGGGGCCCCGAACCTGCCTCAGTTTCCCTGACAGAAACACAAGGGGACCCAGCTTTGCCTATTTCCCCAATGTAAGCCCAGAGGGACCAATGCCTTGCCTCAGTTTTCCTTGTGGAAACACAATTGGAGCCTGCTCTTCCTGTTTCTTCCATGGACACCCAGTAGGACCATTACCCTTCCTCAGTTTCTCCCATGGACACCTAGCACTTGGTTTCAGACAGCTGGCAGCAGGGACTGACCTGGAACCCCTTGCTCCCTCTCCCTATCCAACCTGGTGGCAGCCACCACCTCACCTGACCCCCCAGGTCTTTCTCACCTGGCTTTGGCGCTGGCCGTTCTGCAGAGGGTGCTGGCTCCACTCCCCCCACAGCTTGTGTACCTTCCCAGGGAAGGCTGGGGCAGTGGGGGTCACCCCGCCCTGCATGAGGTCAATCTGCAAGGACAGAGACCATGGCTGTCAGGGCTGGAGGATTCAGAGGGAGGGATGCAGGACCAACCCTTACCCAGATCTGGCTTCAGTAAGCATGTAGGTGACAGGCGCATGGTGAAGGGAGGACTTGGGCTTTGGCCCTGAGGAAGGTGGGAGCCATGGAGGGTTGTGAGCAAAGGGACAAGCCCTGACTCAGGTGCTCACACGCGCCCCCTGATGGCTGCGCCAGGTAGAACAGACCTAAAGATAGAAGATTCTTTTTTGGAGACCAAAGTCTGGTTCTATTGCCCAGGCCAGAGTACTGTAGTGTCATAGTTCACAGCAATTTCAAACTCCTGGGCTCAAGTGATCCTCCTGCCTCACCCTCCCCAGTAGCTGGGACTAAGATGCCTGACACAATGCCCAGCTAATTTTTTTAGTAGAGATGGGGTCTTGGTTCTTGCTCATGCTGGTCTTGAACTCCTGAGCTCAAGGGATCCTCCTGCCTCAGCCTCCTGGAATGCTGGGATTATAGGCATGAGCCACCAAGGATTCTGATAATAAGTAGGCCAAGGTAAGAGGAATGCTATTTAGCCCTTGAACCCATGGGGATGGAGGCAGCCAAGCCTGGCTCTGCCTCCCCCTTCAAACTAGCACTGGACCAGGTACTCAGCTGGTGCTCAATTTATGCTGATTAGCCTGATCCCAGAGCTGGGGCAGGCAGAGGATGCTCACCAGCTCCAGTGTCTCCTGCAGCTGAGCCAATGTGTCCTGGGCACGGTGTTTGCTCTGCCTCAGTTTCCCTAGAGAGTGCTCGTATGCCAGGTGGCGGATCCGTGATGACAGGGAGCCCAGACGCACAAAGTAGCCCTGTTGTTTTCTCTGATCCTCCACTGAGCCCACTTCTGGGCTCTCAGCCTCAGCCGCCAGTGCCACTGGAGGATGGGACAGGGAAAAGAGCATCATCGTGGCCACCCCTCCACATCTACTCACCCCCCTTCTGGGTAGACAAGCCCATGGCCTCCTGAGTTTTTTATTTCCCTTTACTAATATCAATGCAGTTAATCTTCCCCAAACACTAAGGTTTTGGCACTATTACTGGCTCCATTTTACAGATAAGGAAAATTGATGTAAACTAGAGGGTGCAAGGGGCAAACCTGGATTCAAATCCACGCCATGCTTAACCATTCTATTAAACAGCCTCCTAAGGAATAGATTGCAAGTGCATGGCACACAGTATGTGCTTAATCAATGCCTCACTGCCTTTCTGCTAAGGAAGGAATAAGTGAACACATTCTTCTGATGCTGTAAAGCAGGAGCTGAAATTTCACATCATCTCCAGGGTCACGCGGGTATCAAGAATGACTGAGGCAGATTAAGATGTAAAAGATCAGGGAATAGTAGGGGGAAAGGAACCAGATTTATCCGTTTGTTTTCAAGAAAAGCCATAAATTAGGATTTGCAGTGCAAAATCTGATTGTGAAATGCATGAAAAGAATTAAAACGTTTAAAAGATATTGAAATAAAAAAGATATTGCATGGGTCAAATAATGCCATTTAATAACACCACAAGTTTGAGACCTTGGTCCTCAATCCTATAAGTCAATTATGCCCTCTGGGGTCTAGGTGATCTTATTTCTGGTGGGATATGGGTTGGGGGCTGCATAAGTGACATAGAGGTCAGGCCTGGGTTGGAGCTCCATGTTTCCAGCTGATCTGCTGTGTGTCATTAAGCTAGTCTTGGGCCTCTTTGATTGATACCACGGGGTGATGCTGACTAGGTGAGAAGATTTAGGGTTAGGTGGAGAGGGTGCCAGCCTCACCCAGCTCCTTCTCGGTCATGGGCAGGCAGTGGTCCACCAGCTCCTCGGACTTCTCCAGCACAACATCCACAGCATGGCTCATGGAGTGCTTCAGGTCCACACTCCAGCGCCGGCCCCGTCGTGCTAGGTCCACCATGCCTGTGACACCACTGACCACTGCATCCTTGGCTGTGGTTACCACCTGGTGAGAGGGGTCCCCACTCTAGGCAATGCAGGGCTCTAGTTCTGTTTTTCCCACTCACACTCCCTGGGGCTGAGACTCAATGACTCTCAGACCTCTCTCTGGCTCTGGGCCTCAATTTCCCCTCTAAAATTGGTGGGGGGAGGGTTACAAAATCCAAGATCCTTCCCTCAGAGGGGTTGTTTGGTTTTTTTTTTTTGGAGGTAGAGTCTCACTATGTCGCCCTCAGTAGGGTGCTGTGGCGTTATAGCTCACAGCAACCTCAAACTCTTGGGCTTAAGCGATTCTCTTACCTCAGCCTCCCTTGTAGCTGGGACTACAGATGACCACCACAACACCCAGCTATTATTTAGTTGCAATTGTCATTGTTGTTTAGCAGGCCTGGGCCAGGCTTGAACCCGCCAGCTTTGGTGTATATGGCCAGCGCCCTACTCACTGAGCTACGGGCGCCCAGCCCATCAGAGGGATTTGTTGAAGGAGTTGTGGGTTACAGCACCTACTGGCACAATATATGTTAGTGGTGATTATTTTAATCAGGCTGTTATTTTATTTTTTTGTTTATTTTCTTTGAGACAGAGTCACCCTCCATTGTCAAGGCTAGAGTGCAATGGTGTCAGCCTAGCTCACTGCAGCCTCAAACTCCTAGGCTCAAACGATTCTCTTTCCACGGACTCCCAAAGTGCTGGGATTACAGGGGTGAGCCACCAGACCAGGCTATTTTATATTTTATCATTTTATTGAAACAAAGTCTTGTTCTGTTGCCCGGGTTAGAGTGCAATGGCATCATTATAGCTCACTGCAACCTTCAACTTCTAGACTCAAGTGATCTTTCTGCTTTAGTCTCCCAAGCAGCTGAGACTATAAATGCACGCCATTGTGCCCGGATAATTTTTCTGTTTTTTGTAGAGACAGGGTCTTGCTATGATGTCCAGGCTGGCCTCAAACTCCTGGCCTCCAGCAATCCCTCTGCTTTGGCCTCCCAAAGTGCTGGGATTACAGGCATGAGCTATGATGCCTGGCCCTGGCTGTTTTTTGCTTTTTGAGGGGAGATGATGTTGTTTTATTTTTAAGTCAATACAAAACCTGGCTGGTACCATCCATCCCTCCCACCTCTACTCTGGCCCAACCCAAGGTTGTCCCCATGGTTTGGTCATGCTAGGTACCATCTCTGAAGGCTGCTGGAGGAAGGGTAATTTCTCTTCCAGCTTGTCCAGGCCTCTGCAGGCAAGATCATTCACTGTGGCCACTGAGGGGAGAGAGGCAGAGATTTAGGAGATATAGGGACACAGCAAGGGTATAGAGGGATAGAGTGCTAGAAGGAGAGATGAAACAGAAAGAAAGAGAGGAGGCCCACACTCAGGAGCTGGACAGTCACCCATAGACGTAGGAAGGCCTCTTGAGACATTATGCCTGAAGAATCTAGGGAAGCCATGAGGAGGTTGGGATGGATGCCCAGGTAGAAAAATAGGAGGAGGTCCTGACCACAGGGTGCTGGGGGACTCGCTGCATTTTGCTGGCTCGCTGGGAGGGCATGCCATCCTGACAGTGCGGTGACTCCTCAGCCTTACATGTGGCTCAGACGCTTTCACAGGCAGACTCAAGGTCACAGGAGCTGGCTGAGAGGGAGGTCAGGGAGATGCTGGGCTAGAACCCTCAGCTGACACGCTTCCTCTATCACATGAGAGGCCAAAGATCCTTCTGGCCCTTGCCTGTCACCCCTGCCAGGTTGGACACCTGAGCTCGTCAGAGGGGTCTGTAGAGATGTCAAAACTGCAGAGGTGAGGCTGCAGGGATCAGGACAGGTGGAGGCAGGGCAAAAGGGAGGGAGGCTGGACAACAAATGGACCCAGGCATGTCAGGCCAACAAACAAGGGAGGGGGACAGAGGAAGGGGACCACAAGTGAATAGGGAAGGGCAGAAGGCCAGGCAATTAGATTTAAGGGGGACATAACTGTCAAAGAGATTGAGGAGAAGTGAGATGGGGGCAAGATTGGCAGATGGACATGTGGACAGATTGAAGAGGGACACCCAATTCAGGAGGATGACCCCAGGTATGTTATGCAGATGGACCAAGGGTGGGGTGGGACACAGGGCAAACCACAGACCAGGGGCACTTACACTGGGGCTGCAGGTGGTCAAGCAGTGGCTGGGCATGTTCGAGGGCCTGGGTGGTCAGGGAACACACACAGTGCTCAGCCAGGCGGCAAGCGGAGCCCAGCAGTGGGTGCCTGTCCTTAGCTTCACTGTAAGCATTGAAGACTGCAGTACATGTGTCCCTAACCAGAGGCAGAGCCACCACACGCTGCACCACGTTCTGTTGGAAAAGGTGACATTAGAGGGGTCCCCTGGGGAAGGTAGGGGTCTCAGACTCATCTGAGCCCCCTTTCCCTCTCTGGGCTAGGACTGAGGCATGGGAGAAAGAGTCGAGGAAAAGTGTAGCGAGCAGGTACTACAGCTGCACAGACAGTGCAGCTGCACATGGATGTGAGATTGTTGAGGTCCCTGCCCTGCACTCACTGGCTCCCATTCTCAACGGCGCACATAGAGCAATGCGTGTTTTGAAACACATTTGCCCTCAGTACTTGTGGGGGATTGGGTGGCAGGCCTGGCCTACCCTCAGTATCCCAACTCTACACATACTCAATTCTCACAACCAGCCTTGTAAACCTGTGGATATGAAAAGTTGGCCTTTAGTATATGTGGTTTTGCATCCCACAAATATTGTATTTTTCAATGAATGTTTAGCTGAAAGAATTCTGTGTACAAGTGGACCTGTACCCCTTAAACTCTTGTTATTCAAAGGTCAGCTGCAATTTGTCTGTTTGAGGGAGGAGGCATTAGAATTTAGTAGTTACAGGTAATGCCAGTGGGGCAAGACAAACCTGTTTTCAGTCCTGGTTCAGCCACTGCCCAGCTTTGTGAACTTGGGCAAGTGATTTAATGGCTCTGTGCCTTGGTTTCTGTATCTATAAAATGGGTTTCTGGAATTGCAATGAAGTATTCCAGGAGTCAAGTATTTCAGGAGTCACCTCCAGTGAACCACTTGGAGGTTTGACTGATACAAAGTACATGCTATGATTGCTGTTGTTAATACTATTTTGCCATGGTTGTTGTACAGAATGCAAACTGTGATCACTGTCATTACTCTTACTGTTGCCATTGTTGTTGCAGAATATATGCTGTGATTGCTGCTGTTACTATTATTGTGCCATTGTTTTTGGTAAGGGAGTTGCGAGAGTTGGCATGGAGACCCAGGGGTAGCAGAGGAAAAAGGTTGGGCAGGGGCCAGATGAGTTGGCTGGGTGTCCTTGGACAGATACTCCTCTACCAGGACCCCATTACACCCCCTAAGCAATGAGCAGTATGTACCAGACACCTCCATGCTCCAAAATGTTTTGAGAATCACATTCACCCAGTGAAGACAGGAGTGAGAGGGGAAACCTGCCTGAAACTGCCCCAGAAAGGACTGTTCCCACACCTTTCCCCTCACCTGCTGGTCATGCTCCCATGAACTGGGGCTAGGAGCCTCAGCAGCCTCATCTTCAGACATGTCTGGTGCAGTCACCTGGGGGGCAGGACAGAGTGAGCAGGGGTGTCTGCATGCCACTCCTTTGGGCTCATGCCTTTGCCCTGCCTGGCTGGACTCCGTGACTGGAGCAAGTCTCATTTCTTCTTGGGGCCTCAGTTTCTTCATCTGTGAAATGGGATGATGTATGGGACATGGACATTGCATGCACAGGGCTTTGCACACAGTAGGGGCACAATAAAGAGTCCATGGCAAGGTGGAGTCATTGTAGTGACTCTTCAAGCATGGGTTTTGGGGTAAGAAAAACCTGGGTTTAAATCCTACCTTTACCTGCTGTGTGACTTTGTGCAAATACCTTCACCTCTCTGGGCTATTTCCTCTTGTGGAATGGGGGAGGTCCCTGCTGCCCTTGCCTGGGGCCAGAATTGCACAAGCAGCCCTCATGCGAAGGTGGATATGGTAGCTGCAGAATCCTGATTAACTCCACAGTTCATCTGACAGATGGGGAAACTGAGGCACGCAGCAGGTATATGCTGGGCCCAAGGTCACTCAACTAACTAGGGGTTAGAGCCTGGAGCTCGAACTTATGCCTCAGACTCGCTGCCTGTGTTTCTTCCCCCTGTTACCACCCTACAACCGCTGAGCCCTGGTCCTCATCCAACTGTATCCTAAGCATCAGCCAAGTGGGGCAAGGGTCTCACCAACTGCTCTGGCCCGTCGTACCCCTCCCACGCCGCCAGACCTTCGTCCAACCACCTGATCCGGAGGTCCTTTTACCCCAAGCCCAGGGGCGCTCCTGGATGCCACCCACACTGCACTCACCTGGACGCGCGCAGCCCCTAGAGAAACCTCCACAGGCCCCTGACTCGGACTCAAGTCTCCGCCCACCGCTGGCCCGCCCGCTTATGCTTATACCTGCTCGGGGGCGGAGCCTCTTAGAACCGACCAATGGGGAGACGCTGTTAGGGGGCGTGTCAAGGGGCGTGATTACACGCTACCTCCGCCCTCTCTTTTTGCCCGCCCACTCTGCGGTTGCCATAGCAATCCGGGGACGCTACTTGGGAAGTATTAAGCTGCTTTCATTGGCCAGTTTGGGCCACCTGTCCCTCTCACTGCTGTTGCTGTGGAGACTTCAGAGGGTGATCACAGTCCCTGGTGCCTTGCCGAGTAACCTTGGCAAAGTCCCCAATGACTTTCTTTATTTTTCTTTATTTGCTTCTTAACTCAGAAGCCAGGCCAGTCCTTTCCCTCGGATCTCCATTTTACAGACGGGCAAACTGAGGCTCAGAAAGCTTAAGCCACTTGCCCTGGGAAACAGCGGTTGAGGAATTGTATCCAAACCCAGTTCTGCTAGACTCCAGACCCCTGCCTTTCATCGTCATGCCTGGAAAGACTCCCAGAATGTGGGCATAACCCTCCTTCCAGGGGGGCTGAAAAAATTGGCCTTATGCCCCAACACTCCAGGATCCCCAAATCCAACTCTGGTCCCCACATGCCTAACATGGGCAGGTGGTTCTGGTATCTGAGTTGTGAGCACACAGCCCCTTGGGCTCCTCCCTTCAGTCCCAGCTAGCCCCCTCAAGTTTGCTGTGGGGAGGTTCCCCCTTAGATTATCACAGGCCAGCATGACAAATTGTTTGGAGACTTGGGTAACCTGGTTTAATTTAAACCTGCCCTGGGACACAAGCTCTGGCAGCAATCCATTGGTAAAACAACACCCGGGCAATGGTCAGAGTTTTATTTCCAGTTAATTCCTAGGATGGGGGAAGGGAGAAGAGAAGCCACAGGACATTGATTCCAATTGCCATACACTGGGAATCCCACATCCCTCACCCCAGGGCCTGGGTCATGCCTCTTCTCACCTCCTCCTTCCTCTTGGAGTTGTAAGAAGTGGACTTGGGAGGGAAATGCTAGAAGCACAGGGAGTATCAATTCAGCCAATTCAGTTTGCAACAGTTATTTATTAAACCCCTCAGTTCTGACCCCAAGCGAAGTGGGAATCAATCCCAGACCCTGCACTCAGAGAGCCCCCTAAACTGGGAAGACAAAGCCACATTAAAAAAAAAAAAAACAACCAGTGTGTCCAGGGCTTGTCCAGAGGGAGGGATGGGGACTGGGGGAATCCAGAGTCCAAGAAATCTGGGACATGGGAAAAGGCATGAGGGAAAAGGGTACAACTTGGGCAAAGGCAGGAAGGTCTGGAGAGTCCATGGGGTGTGCCAGGATGCATGGTCACAGGCCCCTGAAGCCATGGAAAGCCTTGACTCTCACCAGGAGCAGGTGGAATTACTTTCTAAGTGGGGTGCCATTGTTCTGTCAGGCCCCCACCCCTATCCTAGCCCCAGGCCTCACTGGGACTCAGCCACTGCCAGGAGCCTCCGACCCTTCATGTCTTTGGGTCCAGCACAGCGTGTGTCATTCTGGGAGAACATCTTGTCTTTTTTGGCCTTTAGCCAGCAATAGAGGTCATTTAGGTTCTGGTCACAGATCCAGGGGTTATTGGAGATGTCGAAGCCATCCTGCATGTCCCTGCCAGACTGTGCTAGGGGTGCCCAGAGACCCTTGGGCACACTGGCCAGAGAGTTATTGGATAGGTCCAGCATGTCCAGCTGCCGTAGGCCTTGGAAGGTGCCAGCCGCCACCATGGCCAGCTTGTTGTTGTTCAGGAAAAGGTAGCGCAGGTCTGGCTGTGGCTTGAGCAGTTCCTTCCCAAGCACCTGCAGTCTGTTGCCCTCTAAGTGCAGTCGTTCCAAACGCAGCGGGCCCCTCAGAAGGTCAGGCTGCAAGGTCTCCAGCTGGTTGTCCCCAAGGTCAAGAGTGTGAAGGAGGGTGAAATTGGCCAGCAGTCCAGCGGGCAGTTTCCGGAGGCGGTTACCGGATAAGTCCAGATGCCCCAGTCCTTTCAAGCCATGCAGCCAGGAGGCCTCCAGGTCTTCCAGCTGATTTTCCTTCAACACTAGGGTGTCCAGGGAGGCTGAAGCCTGGAAAAGGCCTGGAGGCAGTCTGGTCAGGGCATTGTGGGTTAGATCAAGCACCCTTAACCATGGTACAGGAAGAAGAAACTTGGCTGAGAGGCTTTCCAGGCGGTTGCTAGAAAGGTGCAATTCTTGGAGTTTAGAGGTGCCCTGGAGGAGGTCGGCTGGCAGCTGGGTCAGGTTGAAGAACTCCACGACCAGGTGGATAGTGTCAGCTGGGAAGTAGCTGGGGAGCTCAGCAGGCGGGTGACAGGAGACAGAACTGCCTCTTTCGGACTGGAACACCAGGCAATCTTTGGGGTTTTGGGTGGTGCTGTGGGCTGAGTCTTTAGGGCTTTGGGTGACACCCTGGGCTGAGGCCACAGACAGCAGCAGCAGAAACAGGGTTCTAGAAAGATGAGGGTCAAAGCCCCGTGGACTGCAAGCAACAACAGAAGGTGCTTAATAAGCTAACGTGAAAATTTATCTAGGTAGGTGAAAATACATCCAGAATCTGCACACCTTTTCCCAATTCCACTCCCACCACCCTGGACTGTGCCACCTTGTTACTCACCTGAACTAGTGTAACCACTTTCACTTTCTCTCCTGGCTTCTACACTTGCCCCCACAGCTGCCAGATGTGAGAATTCTGATTCCATTAAATTGAGTTCCTGATCTACATACTACTCTTCCCCAACACTAGCCCACCCTCAATGGGCTACTAACTATTCACTGTCCAACTTGCTAGTTTCTTTGATCTGTTTTATTTTGGGGGAAGTTCTCGTCTTCCTGGCTCTGTGTTTTGAAGGTAGAGCCAGTGAACTCTTACTCCTCTTGAAAAGTCCAAGCTCCAATGTCCCTTTTCCATGAAGCCTTCTCTGCCCTTCCCAAAAAGTGCTCTTAAGTCTTCAGAGAGAAGTCTCAGGCTCCTTGTCTTTCTGTCCAGCCCTGACCAAACAAGGTTAGGTTATCTGTGTCCAACATCATCTTCCTCTAAGCATTCAAGTGCAATACAAGACACTAGGAGCCAACAGGAGACTCTGAACATGAAAAGTATGTCCTGCTGTTGGGCAGGTGTTGGGGATTTGGCCTTGGGAAGGGGTGGCTTATAACTGCCACAACAACCCTTGAAAGCCTGCAGCTTCTCCTTTTCCATGGCTTCCCTGGTCCAGCAACATCAGCTATCACCTGGACAGTCTTGGTCAAGGGGGCCTCCTCCCACTCCTTTCCTGGCCCATGGCCCACCTGGGCTTCTGTGGGTGTGTTTCTGTATGTGGGATTGAATTTTTCTGTCCAGGGTTAGGATTGATCTGTTCCAGCCTGCAGGCCTGTATCTTTCCCCTGCAATGTTAGTGAATAAGGTGGAGTGTCCTCTTATCTCTGTGTGGCCTGGTATTAGACAGGGGACCTACCTTTGGTGTCGTCTGCTCCAAAAGGACATGGCGGCCCACCTCATTTGCTTCTAGGTTCTCTTGGCCTGGGGAGGTGGCCTTATACCTGCCTGGGCTGGGATTAGGGGAACTGACTTTGGGGAACTGCCCATACTGATCCAGTTCCTGATAGGAGCTAACCCAGAGCTAGGCAGGGGAAGAGGAGGAGCAAGAATTGCAAAATGCTTCCTGGCAATTGTTTCCTGCTCACGCCATTCTTGGCTCCACATCTAAAACTAATTTTTCCTTTCCTTTCCTGTTTTTGTGGGGAGGAACTCAAAAGTCTCTCTAGCTGTAGCCCCATTTCCCCCACCCTAGGATTCAAGGGTCAAGGTTGCAAAACACCATCCCTAGGAGGATGACAGGACAGCTCTTTGAGTAAAAGATACTATTTACAATAACCTGGAACAACCAAGAAGTTCAATGTAAAGGACAAAAATGCTCTTGTATCCAATTCATGGCATGTTATTGTGGGTTTCTTTAATGAAGTTGTTTTTTTTTTTTAAATAAAACCAGAATTTGGTGGTGAGTAATGACAGAAGTTTCTATGTTCTTTGAACAATGGCTTGGGAGGAGTAAGATCTTGTTCTGAATTCTAGCTCTGTCATGAACTACTTTGTTTTGTAACCTTGGGCAATTGACCTTTCTTTGCCTCAGTTGACCCATCTGTGAAGCTGAACTCAATGTCTGAGGGCCTCTTTGGCTCTTTCTTTCTTCATCTAAAGCTGACATGCTATTTGTTTCAGATCTTTTTGTTTCCTAATAAAATGCATTGGGAAGCTACACATTTTCCTTTGAGAACTGCTTTGCCTGTGTCCTATGGGTTTGACTATGTGATGCTTTTTCTTGTTGCATTCTAAATATTCAAGTATAATGTGTTATCTTAACCTGCACCCAGGATTTCTGACATGCCTGGCCATGACCTCCTCTCCCAGCCCAACCTCTGACAGATTTTGTCCCCATTCAGCTGTGAGGATTGATACAGGGTTCCCCCTTCAGAGGTAGACAGAGACACCCCCCCCGCCCCCATTTCTCTAGGCCTGAGTGAGCTCAGAAGTCAATCTCAGGTCCAGACCCCCATTTGCAGGCACAAACAGGTTCTCTGCAGGCTGTATTCTCCAGACAAACAAGCTCATAAAAAGTAGCCTGACCAATGTCTCATCTGAGCTGCCTTTGTGGGAACACACCCTACTGCTTCTTCTGGAGCAGAAAAGCACGCCTCAGGTGAGACCACACCACTCTGCATTATGGCAGTTTTAAAATTAACTTCTGCCCAAGCCTCTGGCACCAAACAGTTGTGACATACTCCAGACATACATTCCATCTTCTTCAAACCCCCTGTCTGCAGGATAGGAAAAGCAACATATAAACTCCTACCTAGATAGAAGGCCCAATGGACTTCCCGCTTGGGTCCCCCTCTCTACTGCCAGAGGTTCTGTTCTTCTCTTTTGGTTATCTCTTTTATCTTTCAATAAAATCTGTCCTTTCACTTATTTGCATCATCTGTGGATTCATTCCTCGAATCTCAGGGATGAAGGACTTGGCAGAGAGAGAAATTTGGCTATAGGATGACTAAGAGTTCTCTCAGTGGAACAGAGACAAACGCTCTGGCTGACAGCAGCAGTCACAAAGAAAGATAGAGCACTTTGGGAGGCGGAGATGGGAGGATTGCTTAATGGCAGGAGTTTAAGAACAGCCTAAGGAAGAGCAAAACCTCCTTTCTACAAAAGACAAAAATTATCCAAGTGAGGTGGCACATGCCTTTTGCCCCAGCTGCTTGGGAGGCTGAGGCAGGAGAATCACTTGAGCCCAGGAGTTTGAGGTTGCAATAAGCTATGATGACACCACTGCACTCATGCTTGGGCAACAGAGTGAGACCTTGTCTCCAAAAACAAAAAAAAAAAAAAAAAAAAAAGGAAAAGAGATGAACATATACATGAATATACAGACAAAGACACAGATACTGACACAGATAAAAGATATGCGTGAAAATACCTAGATAGAACCCGAGTCACAGAGCAGGACACATGGCAGTGAATGATAGATTTGCAGAGTTCCTGGTAGAAATAAATCCATAAAAACCAGATACACAGGTTCAAGAGGAGCTATTAGGTGCCGTCATGGCGATTTGCATTTCTTTGTTGAATTTCCCCGTAATGAGGGGCCTGTGTCTATCATGTCCCGTGCTCTGTCCCCAGAGCCCAGCCATTAGTAGGTATTTAATCAACATGGGCTCTGAGGAAGGAAGACTTGTGAAATATAGAGATATGATACCAAAGCAGTTTTTTGAAATCAGATCACATCTCCTGCTTAAAACTCTCTGATGGCTTTGTGTCCCACTTAAAATTCAGGACTAGGTAAGGAGAATGTGGAGTTAGTGTTTCATGGGGACTGAGCAGCCTCAAACTTCTGGGATCAAGTGATCATCTGCCTCAGTCTTCCAAGGAGTTACAGGTGTGTGCCACTGAACCCAGCTAATTTTTTAACTTTTTGTAGAGATAGTTTCACTATATTACCCAAACTGGTCTTGAATTTCTGGCCTCAAGTGATCCTCCTTCCTGAGCCTCCCAAAGTAATCCCAGGTATGAGCCACCATGCCCATCCATCATGCTTTTTCTTACGCAGTTAGCTCAAATCAAGGTTTAATTTGCTTGTATGGTGTTGGTCCATGTCCCTCCTCCACAAGGCCATTAACTTTCATAAGGGCAGGGCACAGAGTAGGTACACACTATATACTTGCTGAAGAAACAGTCAGAAACCGTCCTCTATCCAGATGAAGATGGAGATGACTCCCACATCTCTCCAAATTTCTATACCCAGCCCCCCAGATTTCTGTCTTGATCTGGTCAACTGCCCCCTCTGCCCACCTGGAAGACAGCACAGCCAGAGCCTTGGGGGCCGGTGGTTGTAAACAGAGTTTTATTGATGGGGAGGGGCTGGGGGAGGCAAGCTCCAGAAAGGGTACAGGACTCAACTGGCCACGTGGCATGCATGGTCAGCTGGAGATCAAAGGGGGGAGGTCGCAAGAGGATGGGTGATATGGGACTCTCTGACCACCCCAGGACTGTACTACAGGGGGCCTGCCTGCCTTCACCTCTCCCCAGACCTCCTTGAGCCCTGTAGACTGCAAATGTGACTTCTGGGCAGGCTGTCCTGATATCTGGCCTGAAATCCCAGCACTGTTCCCCCTTCCCTCTGCATGGGGGGTTCAGACTCTGGACCGGCAACTTGGAGGCCCTCAGCCTTCTGGAAGCCCCAGCATTAGCTCAGCCAACACCCAGGCTGCTGGGGAGACCACACGCTCGCACTTAAACACACACAACACACGCCCACAGCAGCCCTCACAGGCACGCACACACGCCCCTCCCCAGCCCCTTGCACATACGAACACAGCATGCACACACACACACACACACACACACCAGGGACCTGGGGCAGGGAGGGACATCTTTTGGGGAGGGGCTTGGGTCTGCAGCAGTGGCCCCTCTCCTGTCCCCACCCCACTGCCAAGCCCCTGGCCACCACCCCAAGAACGGAGTTGTGCAATTGGTTAAAAAACTGCAAAAGAAACAAAAATTGCAAAAGAAACCAAAATCTACGCGCATAAGGTCAACCTCAAATCCATAACAAATTCCTCCCACCCACCCACCCCAAACCATCTCAGTGTCCTGTGCCCCGGGTGGGGGGAGGGCGAGCTCGTTGTGCTTCCGTGTGGCGGAGGGGGCCCCCCACGCAGGTGGGGTGGGGGTCTTAAGCACCCACTCGGAGCTGGCCAGGGCCTGGCGATCTCGCGCCCTCTGTCGCTCCTGGTTCCCGTGGCTGGCACTGCCAAGGTGGTGGGAGGGCCCATGCCTAGGGCACTGGGGGTGCAGTCCTGTCTGCCCCCCCATAGGGGAGGAGGTGGGCCAAGTCTGTACTTGGCCGGGCATGGCAGCCACGGTGTCGTTCCCCTGGCCTGCCCTCGCCACTGTTGAACGTGTGCGTGCGGCGCAGGGTGGTGGCTGGCGGGGCATGGGGCCCTGGTCTCCGTAGGCTGCCCGTCGGGGGTGGGCTCCAGGGCCGAGGGTGGCTGTCAGAGGCTGTGGTTGGGTCCAAGTGGCCCGTGGGTGCTGACACCACTCGCCGGCGGTCGGGGCTGGCATGAGGGGTGAGCGGGAAGTCGCCGTAGGAGGCTCGGCCAGGCCGCGCAGCATAGAGGCGGGTGTCGGGAGCTGGCTCGCCCGGTGCAGGGGGCTGCTCTGGGGCCCGGGTGGGGGCCAGCAGCAGCAGAGAGGAAGAGGCAGAGGCGGAGAGCAGGGGGTGGCCATGGTCCCAGCCACGGGGGGCCAGGGTATGAGGGTGGGGGTGCGGGGTGGGCAGGCGCTTCTGGGGCAGTGGAGTCTGCTCCGGTGTGGGCAGCAGCCCCGAGTCCAGGTCGTGGGGGCCACCCTGCAGCAGCGTGGCCTTGGTCCACCCATTCTGCATGAGGGGTGCCAGCAGTGCCTCAGGGGGACCCCCGACCCCACCAGCCCCGCCAGCCCCACCACCCCGACCCCCAGGGCCAGCTGCGCGGCGCTCCCCCAGCCGGCTCACACTCAGCACTGCCTCGCCACCCCCATGGGCCAGGATGGCCTCCTTGTCCTTGCGGCGGGCCAGCTCACGCCGTTCTCGGAGACCTACAAACCAGCCCACACTGAAGCCGGACACCACGGCGCCCACTACGAAGGCCGCCACTGACGAGGTCACCAGCAGGTTCACCGACACCAGCCCAGCACGCTCCTCCGAGAGGCTTGCCCGAAGGAGCCCTGGCAAGGAGGTTGGGTAAGAGGGCCAGCCTGGGTGTGTGCGTGACTTGTGTGAAGTCCGCACAGCCCTCCAGCCTCTTCAGGCCTGTCTGCCCTGTGATGTCTCTCTGCTCCCACCAATGTCTGTCTGTTTTCACAGTGTCTCTCTGTTTTTGTGGGGTCTGGGTGTCCTCTCAGAGCTGGCCCATCCTTCTGTTTCTCTGTCTTCTGGGGTCTGTCTGTCCTTCTGCTCTCTCCCTCCCTCAGAAGTGGGAACCAGGACCTTCTAAACCTGGTAGAGTCTAGCTGCCCCACCCCCACAAGCATGGTGAGGCAAGAGAAGACTTGAGAACCAGGATTGGGGGTTCCTGGGCCTTTTCCCTCCCCCCCATGGGTATGGGGGATGGGGGTTCCTCGCCTGACCTCCCCTCTGTTTTACTCACCTGTGCAGTCCCCTAAGCCTGAGGTGCTGGCCCCGGACACATCCTGCTCAAAGGTGGCTCTAAGGGATGAGAGGAGGCACAGTGAGCAGAAATCCCTGGTTAGGTCAGCCACATACCCTCCGCCCACCTTCCTCTGAACCAGTACCTGGTGCCAGGGCTAAGGAAGATGCAGGAGCCATCGGGGGCCCACCCACAGTAGGGGTCCTGGCTGCCAACACAGTTCCTAGAGCAGACAAAAGTCCCTTATCATCAGCCCCTTCCACAGCCCTGACTGCATGCCCACTGGGCCCTGCTGCAATCACCTGCCTCTTAAGAGCCGTTCCTGGGTCCTCACGATGATGTATCTGTGGGGACTATGGTTCCCCATTTTACAGACAAGCAAACTTGAAGCTCAAGAAAGGTGGAGCTGGGATGAGCACCCTAGCAGGCTTGCCCCAGATTTGTGCCATTGACTCAGTGGGGATCATAAGGTGGGGTCCTCTGTGCTGAGGGTTCGCATGGAGCCCAAGGGTCACCCATACTCTGCATGTACCCTAACTGGACACCAGCTTTCAGCAGGGAAGCAGCCTCTTTCCTTTAGCCTGTCCTCCCCACAACAGCCACCAGAGGACACCTGTGAGCACCAGAGTCAGGGCCTGTCCCTCCACTCACAGCCGCCATGAGCCTACCTCCCTCAGGGTCAAAGCCTAAGTCCTTTTTTCCTTCCCTGGTGCCCACCAGGCTCTGCCTGACCTTCCCTGTCCCCTCCCCCCTTCCTTTCCCCTCCTCACTCTGTTCCAGCAACACAGGCCTCCTTGCTGTGTCTCCGACACACCAAACACAGTCCTGCCTCTGTACCTCTGCACAGGTTGTGCCCTGTTCATTACTCAGCAACTCAGGACACTGTTGGGCCCCCAACTGGAACCTGGTTCCCCTCCTCCCTGTTCTTATTTTTCCTAGCTTCCCACCCACATCCAGCCCAGAGTGGGCTACTCACTTCATACACCCTGAGTGCTGCTGGCAGCGGGCCACGGGCACACGGACCACACAGCGGGGAAAGGCCGCCAACAGGCCCCCTGAGGCCGTGTCCAGCTCCAGGCTCAGTAGCCGCTGCCCTATCTCACCACCACCAGACCGATCACACCTGGGGACAAACAGAGTGGTGAGGCTGAAATGCCCATCCATCTCTGCACCCCCTGGTGCCCCCTCCCTGACTTAACTCAGACACACCTGTCTGGCCGATAGGTTTCAAACTCCTCTAGAAAGACACTGGGCCCAGCAGTCCCTGAAGCGCTGGCATTGGGCCGGATGAGAAACTTGAGGACGGTGCCCGCCTCGGAACCCAGGAAGACGACAGTCTGGTTGCCCCAGGGGCCAGCGCCCACATCCACGGCCACACGTGTCAACTGGTGCCTGGAGGCCAGGTCAGGGTGGGAGTCAGGCTGGCCTTACAACCCCCTGGCCCCACAGCCATCACATACCACCAAGGCAGGCACAGGTGTGGTTACACAGTTGCATAAGGACACTGACATACTAATATTCGTGAGAGCAATAAAAGTGGGTGCATGGATAAACACACTCAGGCATGTGGGAACAAACACCAGAAATAAGAGGACACGTGTGTTCATCTCAGAACAGATTCCCCCAAACTGGGCTCTCACCTGGGTCTCTCTCTCTCCCTCTTGCCTGCAATAAGCCCTGTCCTCCCTTCCAACTATCCTGGCCTGGGTCCTTGTCCCCAGACCCCTGCCTCTCAAAGACTGACCGCATCAGGGTCCGCACGATCCAGGGCCCATGGCCTAGCGAGGGCACGGCCTCATCCATCAGGGGGTGGGTCTTGACGAAGTTGAGAATGTCATCAGGCAAGGCGCTGGAGGCATTGTACTGCATGCCAGGAGCAGCACAGCACCCGGGCCTGGGCAGAAGAATGAGGGGGAGGTCAGAGTTAACTTAAGGGGTCCCCGTAAAGGGCCCTTGATTCGCTGGCGGGACCTTCTGCCCAAAGATCCTCAATTTTCCCCATCTGCACAGCTGAACTTGGAAACAGCTAAATGTCTGGGCATCTTATCTGGGCACTCAGGATGGAGGGGGCTCTCACCGGGGCCGAGGCACCTGATCCTCTGGCACAGGTGTCCAAATGGACTCAGGGGACTTCTGCTCACGGAAGCGGCCTTCGAACACAGCAGCCACGTGTGTCATGTCAAAGGCGCAGACAGCCGAGCCAGGGATGCTGGGGTGTGGTGGTTTGGATTAAAGAGTTTGGTGAGTCTGGTGGGGGCACCACCTTGGGCAAGCGTGCAGAAGAGTCCTTGACCTCAGACACCAACAGAAGTTTGGTTCCCTGAGCTGCACATGCCTCCCTTCCTCCCACCATTGTATGTCCTGAGCAACTCTCAGATAGGACCATTGTCTGGCTCCTCTGAGGTCACCTACCCATTTAGGCTCCTATTGTCACTTGCCTAGTGTCCCCCCTGTGAGATGCTACTTTTGCACCCTTAGAATCTTCAAAACCCAGGGAACTTTCAAAAAATGTGAACCTGGTCTCATCCCTCTCCTGCTCCTTTAGACCCCCAGGGAACTTTTAAAAAATGTAAACCTGGTCTCATCCCTCTTCTGCTCCTCACTTTCCCATGGCTCTCTAGTGCTCTCAGGATAAAGTCCAGGTCCTCTCTATGGCCCACAAGGCCCTGCACAACCTTCCCCATCCCCTCCCCATCCTCCCTTCTTCCCTCTCTCCCCCTCAGCTCACCCTGCTCCAGACATATGGACCTCCTTGATATTAAATATATCAAGACTGCAGCCTCAGGACCTTTGCACATGCTGTTCTTAGAACATGCTTCCCTCTTTCTCCATCTCACACCCAAAGTTTAGCTCCAATGTCCCTTCTCCTCGGAAGCCCTTCTCGCCCCTATCCCCCAAAGGCAGAGGATAAGCTCCTTGGATGGTCAGTGTCTTTTTCATTCCAGCCTAGTCTGGGGCTGAGGCCTCTTGGGCATCCAGGTTTACCCAACCCAAGACCTGGAGCATGTTTGATGAGTGAATTTGGGACCTCCCCAATCAAGCCTACCAAAAGCTCTCAGTTTGCTCCCGTGGGTGGGCTCTGACCTGTTGCTGGGTGTGGAGAAGACTGCGAGGACCACAGGCCGGCCTCCTAGGCTGACCACACCTGTGACGGCCTGCAGCACGTTGAAGTAGAAGTGGGAGTCCCCAGGCACAGAGCAGTTGAGCCGTGCCTTCAGGAAGGACGTCCACTGCTTCTCCAGCACACGGGGGGAGCCTCCCACGTCGTTCTTGCACACTCGGGCCACGCGGGACACCACCACCTGGGCATGACAGTGGACAGACAGGAGGCCTGAGTCTGTGTCCCAGGAAGACTTGTCCATAGGCCACACTGCCCACCTGGGATGGAGCCATCTGATCCTGGATCTAGTGGGACCTCTCTGGGCCCCTGCTGTTCCAGTAGAAATTTGGGGAAGATGATGGTGACCATAGTAACAATGATGACTATAATCACCATTTCCGCCACTTGGTTCTCATATATCTTGCACTCCTCCCAAGGGGAGCCTATGATGTTCCCATTGCACATATGGGGACAGAGGCACTGAGAAAGGAAAGTGACCTGCCCAAGGTCACACTAATAGTAAGAAGGAGTCTGTGCACTTCATTACTGTCTGGCTGCCTGGATGGGCAGATGGATGGATAAGTGGATGAGTAGACAAATGGATAGTTACATGGAGGGGGTGTGTGTGGACAAACAGACAAATGAAGGAATCTGATGAAGGATGATGGATAATAAAGGAGATAAAGCAGAAGGACATATCTGATAGACTGGTAGATAGGTGCATGACTTGCTGGCTGGATGGGTGCATCAATAGATAGGTGGGTGGGTGGATGGATGAATGGGTGGATGGTGGGTGGATAGATAGGTACAAAGAAGGATGGATGGATAGATGGGTAGGTGGGCGGATGCATGGGTGTGTAGATGGATGGATAGATGGGTGCATCAATAGGTGGGTGGGTGAATGGATGGGTAGATGGAGGGAGTGGATGAATGTGTGTGTGGACTGATGAATGGATAGATGGATGAGTGCACTGATGGATAGATAGGTGGGTGGGTGGATGGACGAGTGTGTAGATGGATGGATGCATTGATAATAGATAGGAGGGTGGGTGGATACATCAGTGCTTGGGTGAATGGGTTATGGATGGATGATAGATGATGGATAGATGGATGCATGAGTGGTGGGTGGGTGGATAGATGAGTAGTGGGGGGAGGGATGGATGGATAGATGGGAGGGTGATGAGTAGATGGATGGATGGTTGGTGGGTAGTTAGATGGGTGGGGGGGTGGATGGATACAGATGGATAAATGAGCTGATGGAAGTGTGGGTGGACTGAAGAACAGGCAGATGGGTAAGTGGGAGGCTGAGCAGGTGGATGGAAAGGCAGTGGATGAAGAACAATAAATGATGGTAGCTGGGTGGGTGGACAGTGGAGGAGAAACAGCCCCACGGTGTATTTGACTTCAGGTTCGTATCCTTTTCCAGGGCTGAGTGCACCAAGGCTGTTCCATATATGCCTTCAGCCTCTGGGCCATGGTCCCAGCTGAAGGGGAAGCCTTGAGGACCAGAGGCAGAGTGTGGTACTCTCACTTCAGGTGGAGATTCATCGATCCACTTTGGACCTCCACATCCCATGATCGGAGCCTTTCCACTCCATTTCCTACTAAACAGATCTCTTGCAGGGAAATAGGGCCTTACCTTCTCCAAGTAGTTAAACTCCATTGCGATCTCTCGGAAGAAGAAGTAGACGTGGTTGCCCCACTCCACTGCGTGGACAAAGTATGGCTCTGTAGGACAGAGGGGTCAGAACTCAGCCCCTGATATGACAAGGGGGTTCTGGGGTTGAGAACTAATCAGCTTTTATGGTGAAGGGGAGACCCAGGCAAAAATGAAACAGACTCAAAGTTTGGTTATTTTGGGGCAAGAAGGGAGGTCAGAAGCCTGAAATCACCATATCTACTCCCTACAAATGGCAACATCTACTATTTTTTGTCACCTTCCTCCCTCATGTTGAAGAGCTGAGTTCCTGTTATACTCGTGCTATAGTTCCATTTCAGGCATCTAAAGCCTCCCACTTCCAGCAGGTTCTCCTTTAGATCCAACTAAAATCATTCCTCTAGATTTATGTTCAAAGAGGTCAATAGATTCCAAAAATGAGAAGTCCCCATCCTAGCTTCTCTGCGACTCTTATTCTGGTGGGGGAATTTGATGAATGTCAGCCCTGCCAGGACTGGGCCCAGGGCTCTCTGGACCTCACCTTTGAACCATTTGGAGTCGTGTTTCACCGTGCGTAGGGTGGGCCGGTCCCCAAGGCTGCGGTAGATGACAGCATCAATGGCTAAGAAGTCAGTAACAGTGGCTGTGAAGAGCATCCCATCTGCATAGGGTGGATGGGGGAGGCAGGCAAAAGATAAAATTGTAGTGTCCAGGGGCTGTGCAGGTCTAAACTCAGTTTTCAACACTGAGTCCTGAATCCAAGGGAGCCCCTGCCTCCAGGCTGAGCCCCAACCCCATCTAAGCCCTATTGCTAACTGAGCCCCTGACTCTGGCTAAGCCCTGAACCTGGCTGAACCTTAATCCCACCTGAGCCCAAACTGGGGATGAGATTCTGTCCATTTCACAGATGAACAAATGGTCACTCAGTTGTCTTCTAAATGACCTAGACTCCAAGAGTGGAAAATGCCAGGCTCTGCCCAGGGCCAGGCTGAGCAGATGCACAGTGGCAGAGGATACTCACCAGAGAAAAGGGCAACATTGGCATGTTTGGGGTCATAAGGGCAGCGGGCCATGCCACTGATGTTATCCCCAAGAGGCTGCAGGGTGTCTATCTGTAGGGCAGATGAGGGTTAAGTGACAGACCTGGCCATGCCTGGCGGCCCCTAGATCCCCCAGCCCCAACTCTTGGGGAAGTCCTCTCTTTACTATGGATTAATGTGTAACTGTGGCCATGCACTTGACCTCTCTGGGCCTCAGTTTACTGATCTATAAATATGTCTAAGAATTGTGGCCAGCCCTGGTGGTACATGGCTGTTTATCCTAGCATTCTGTAAGGTAGAGATGGAAAGACTGCCTGGGGCCAGGAGTTTGAGCCTGGGCAAGACAGCAAGAAAAATTAGCTGGTATGGTGGAGGGTGCCAGTTACTCAGGAGGCTGAGTCAGGAGGGTCGCTTGAGCCCAGGATTTGGAGCATGATCATGCTTCTGCAATGAGCAATGATCACACCACTGCACTCCAGCCTGGTTGACAGAATGAGACCTTACCTCAAGGAAAAAAAAAAAAAAAAGAGTTGATTTTTGTTAGTTCTAAAACTGGATGATAGCTTAAATAGCTACAGCTCTCCTGACCCCTTTGGAAGTAACTGACCCCTCTTGAACCCAATCTAGGCAAGAAGGGCATAACCAGCAAGACCTCCTGTAGAAGGTGACACCGCCTGGGAAAAAGCCCTGGCTAGTGTAAGGAGGTGAGCAAAGGTCTGGAGGTTGCACCTGTGTTGGGCAGGGGGTCTGAGAGGCAGACTTACGCTGTAGTTGGCGCACACCGGGTTGAAGGCGTTAGAGCCGCACACGAAGAGCGTGGACTCATCCCGAAGTAGAAGCACCTTTACGAAGTTTCGGCACTCGCCCTAGGGTGAGGACGAGGAGTGGGGGGTGTATGTGTGAACGTGGCTACTCTGTAAGCTACTCAGGTGGCCTGAGCTGTGCGCCAAGCGTGCGTGGCGAGGGCAGAGGGCAGAGCCAGGGCACATCTGGGGCCCTTGAGGGAGGGGACAAGTAGGGGGCCAACGTTGTGGGTATGGCCATGACTAAGGACTATTTGTGGGCGTGACCAGGGTCTGGGCATAACCATGGCAACATCAAGGTCCTAAACTAGGAAATAAGGAAGATGAGGAGAAGGTGAAGAAGATAACGCCTTGGGCGTGGCCAGGGCTTCTGGGGGCGGGGCCAGGGCCCACTCACCTCTTGCTTGCCTTTCATTCGACACACGTCGATGTCACTGGGGTTAGATCGCCAGGTCAGCTTCTGCGGACAGAGAGACGGGTGAAGGGGCAGCAGGGTTCCCAACAGCCCCAGAAACCTCTCACCCCCCAGGGCAGGGTTGAACCCATCCGGTTCTCCAGCGCAGTGCGTGGTCCTTCTGATGGATCCCAGGCCCTGCCCCTCCCCTCCCGCCTGCGCTCCTTCCTCACCCGCTGGTAGCGCAGCTCTGTGGAAGTGGGTGGCTCCAGTTCCACCCGGTACAGGTTGTCCCTGGGGGGAGGGTATGGTTAATGAGATTGGGGGGGGGCCTCTGCCAGCCTTCCCCTCTTTCTAATCTGTCCAACAGGTAAAAGCAGGTATACGCTGAAGCCCCTAACACCAGCAAGTCCAGTGCTAAGCAAACCCCGCCATACACTCCCCTAGGGCCCTCTCATGTCCTAACAACACGACGGACCACCCAATGTTCTTACCTCAGACTTCCCACCGCCCATGTCGAGGAAACTGTCCTGCACAAGGTCACTGGTGACCTCGAGAAGTCCAGTCCAGTGGTCATTTCTCCATCCTCCTCATCCTCTCCAAAGCATCTGACCTCACTGAGCCCCACTCTTCCTGGGTCCACCGTCTTTATGGAGCCTCAGTCCCCACACTCTCCTGGCTTCCCTCCTACCTCTCTGGGACCCTCCTGGTCTGTTTCTGTCATGTCTGGGCCGTGGGGTGGCTCCTCCTCCCTCCTTCCTTCACCCCCTCCCCTCCTGGGTAACCTGGTTTATTCTTGGAGTTCTAAGTGCCTTCTGCACTCCGATGATGTTCCCAGTCCCATCTCCAGATCTCCAGCCCTGGACTGACACCGAACTCCAGACACGGCACAGCTGCCCATGAATGCCCCCCCCTTAGGTGTCTCCTGGGGTCTCACGCTCAACACAGACACTCTGGGCCTGACCCAACCGCCAAACCAGATCTGAGTCTCAGCTCGGGGCAGTTCCATCCTTCCAGGGATTTGGACCACAAGTTTCCAGGATCCCTCACCTCTCCTCCTCCTCCCCTCCCCATCTACCACATTCTATATATTCCTATATAGGGCAGTCGACTCTGCCTTAAAGTCTATCCAGAATGTGCTCCCTTCTCCTCCCCTTCGTGGCTTCCATCAGATTGATCCCCGTCACTGCCAGACTGGACCAGCCCAGTCTCCTCCCCCTTGGTTCTCCGCTCCCACCCAGCCCCGCCCCTAGCCTGTTCTCCTCACAGCAGCCACCAGACTGCGCTCATGTTCACCTGAGTCAGGGCCTTACCCTCTGCCTACAGCCCTCCATAGCTCCAGCCTCTCTCGGATCAAAGCCCAAGTCCTCCCGCAACTGTGTCTGTCATACCTGTCTCCAATGAACAGCGTCCTGTTGACCCGTAGAACCCTCTGTATGTTGAGGTCGTCAGCACCCTCTGTGGGAGTCAGGCGTCCAGGTCCACTGCCCACGAACACCGGATAGTGGTTCAGGTCTGGGGGAGAGCAATGGGAAAGGATTTGAGCCAGGGCCTGGGGTGGGAGTGGGGTGGCCCGAGGTCATGATACTTCTAGAGGTAGCTCCTGGTGTGGTAAGGCCCTGGAGGCAGGGGAAGGGACAGAAGACCCAACTGGGTAACCAGATTCTCACGAGGGGCCCACCTTCCCCACCCCCCAACTCACAGTCTCTGGGGGCCACACTGAGCGGCGGCGGTTCTTCAGGAAAGAGGCTGTGGGCGCCCCGCTGTAGCAGCAGCAGGAGCAGCAGGGCCGGGCGGGGAGGGTGCGTTCGAGGAGTCCGCATGGCTAGAGCCAGGCGACCAGAGGTGGCACCTGCGGGCGAGGGGCGGCGGGATGAGCGGGCGACCTGTAGTCCCGATGTTGGCCCGTAGAGGGCGTGCGCGAGCCTCCGCTGAGTCCTTCAAGTCCCAGAAAAATTCCCCGCTGGGATAATAAAAACAACAACGATGGCACTAATAATAATAATAACCGTACACAGCACTTATTTCACCATCAGAACTTCATAAGCACATGTGAATGAAATCTCAGGAAATAAACAGCTTCAAACAAAAATGCATTAGGTAATTAACAACTAATAATAATAAATATAATAATAGGTACAACATCTTACACCATATAGTTAAAGATTTAGTCTCTAAGAACATGTATAAGAATTCTGGACTGGTGCGGTGGCTCACACCTGTAATCCTAGCTTTTTTTTTTTCATTTAAAAAAATTTTTTAGTAATATTAAATCATAGCTGTGTACATTAATGCAATCATGGGGCACCATACATTGGTTTTATAAACAGTTTGACACATTTTCATCACACTGGTTAACATAGCCTTCCTGGGATTTTCTTAGTTATTGTGTCAAGACAATTATATTCTACATTTACTAAGTTTCACATGTACCCTTGTAAAATGCACCACAGGTGTAATCCCACCAATCTCCCTCCCTCCGCCCATTCTCCCCCCCCTCAAAAAAAAGTATCCAATGTGCTCAGCCCTACTATGAAACCAACTTATGGCTTTCATATGAAAGCTATAACCCAGTCATAACCTAAGAATATGGGGAAGGGGAGAGGGAGGGGGGAGGATGGGCATCCTTAGTGATTTTTGAACACATAAAACATTGTATCTTGCTGGGCACTGGATGCCCAGTGGTTAGGGCACTGGCCACATGTTCTAGGCTGGTGGGTAGGAACTTGGCCTGGGTAATCCTAGCACTTTGGGAGGCGAGGTGTGTGGACTGCTTGGGCTCAGGAGTTCAGGACTAGCCTGAGCAAGAGTGAGACCCCATCTCTAAAAATAGAAAAATTAGGTGGGTGTGGCGACGGGCACCTATGGTCCCAGCTACTCAGGAGGCTGAGGCAAGAGAATCACTTGAGCCCAGGAGTCAGAGGCTGCTATGAGGTAGGCTGATGTCATGGCACTCTCTCTCAAAAAGAAAAAAAGAAGAATACTTAGGATTAAAATATGAAAATGTCAAACTCAAAGGCTCAAAAAAAAAAAAAAAAAGAGTCAGTCTCTTGGAATTTTTTAAGCCACAACCTGAGACTACAAGACTTTAGAATCACAGAATATTCCTGCTAGCCAGGGACCCCAGAGGTCTCAATAGGTCTGACTGACTTCTTCCGGAATTCAACCTTCCCGTCTTCTGCTTGAATACCTCTATGATAGGTGCTGTGCCTCACTACCTCTCTAGGGGGCCTGATTCCTGCTCTCATTCAAGGTAACTTTGCAGAACCTTCTGGATGTCTGGAGCAGAAACCCCAACCACCCACCAAGTAATGAAGAGTGAGCAGAATTCACTCTCTGAAACTCAGCCCTCCCTGCCTAAAGGCCCTGGTGCAGTGCACTCCCTACCAGAAAGGGGTGCAGTCCAGATTCCGGAGGCCCCGAATGAGAATCTCAGCAGCCTCGTTCTTCAAAGTCTCAAGCAAGCCCCATGCCTCAGTTTCCCTGTCTGGACAGCAGGGACATCTCCCAGCCCTGCCAGAGGCCTTGTGACTTGGGGACTCCAAGTTTCTGGAGGTAAAGGTGATTCGGGATCATCAGCCCTGGACTGCCTGCCGCTGCGTATCCACGGTCAGAAAACAGGAAGGCCTTGTGTAGCCCAAAAGGGCTTCCTCTACATGACCCCAGGCTTCCAGGATTTGTGACTCAGAGGACGCCCAGATCCCATGTGTGTTCAGAGCATGGCTCTGCTTCCTTACGAGTTTCCTTCCCTAGCTCCTCCCCTGCTCAGCAGCCTTCTGTGGTTCCCAGTGACTCCTCAGTCCAGGCCCTCGGTTCTGTCTGGCAGACAAAGCCTCTGACCTTCAACCCCGCTGCTGCCCACCCAACCTACACACCACTGGTCCTCTAGGCCTCTCCCCAAGAACACCTGCCTGAGCACCCTGTCTGCCCTGCCCTTTCCTTTACATATAGGGCAAGATGTACACAATGAAATTCACTATTTTAATCATTTTTAAGTGCAGAGCTCAGTGACCTTAAGGACATTCATGGTGTTGTGCAGGCATCACTACCATCTACTTCCAGAACTTTCACATCCTCCCCAAACTGGAATTCTGCCCCCATGAAACATTAATTCCCCACCCCCGCTCTTTCCCCTGGTATCCACTATTCTACTTTCTGTCCCTGTGGATCTGATGACTCCAGGGACCTCCTGTGAGTAAAATCACATAGGATTTATCTTTCTGTGTCTGCTTCTCTCACTGAGCATCATGTCCTCAAGGTTCCTCCCATGTTGTAGCTTGTGTCAGAGTCTCATTCCTTTTTTCATTTTTTTTTTTTTTTTTTTTTGAGACAGAGTTTCACTATGTTGCCCTCAGTAGAGTGCTGTGGCATCACAGTTCACAGCAACCTCAAACTCCTGGGCTTAAGCAATTCTCTTGCCACAGCCTCCCAAATAGCTGGGACTACAGGCGCCCAACCACAACTCTCAGCCATTTTTTTTTTTTGTTGTTGTCACTGTTGTTTGGGGGGCCCAGGCTGGATTCGAACCTGCCAGCTCTGGTGTACGTGGCTGGCGCTCTAGCTGCTGACAGGTGCTGAGCCTGGAGTTTTGTTTCTTTAGATAGGGTCTCACTCTGTCACCCAGGCTGGAGTGTAGTGGTGTCATCATAGCTCACAGCAACCTCAAATACCTGAGCTCAAATGATCCGCCTGCCTGCCTTAGCCTCCCAGGTAGCTGGGGCTATAGGCACTGCCATGATGCGCAGCTAGTTTTTGTATTTTTTGGTAGAGATAGGTTCTGACTCTTACTCAGGCTTTTCTCGACCTCCTGGTCTCAAGTGATCCTCCTGTTTGGGCCTCCCAAAGTGTTAGGATTACAGGTATGAATCACTGTACCTGGCTCCCTTCTTTTTTAAGGCCAAATAATACTCCGGTGTGTGAATGGACACCATTGTGTTTATCTATCCATCTATTCATGGTCACCTGAGTTCCTTCTTTGGGCTGTTGTGAATAATGCTGCTATGAACATGGTGCAAAAATATTTCTTTGTGTCCCTACTTTCAATTCCTTTGTGTATATATGCAGAAGTAGAATTGTTGAATCAGACAGTAATTCTATTTTTAATTGTTTCGGGAACTGCCACACTGTTTTCTACAGTGCTATACCATGTTGTATTCCCACCAACAGTGCATAAGTGTTCCAGTTTCTCCACAACCTCACCAACACCTGTTATCTTGTGTTTTTTCATAGTAGCTATCCTAATGGGTATGAGCAAGTAGATATTTAACTTAAGAAACTTTGAGGCTTGGTGCCTGTAGCACAGTGGTTACGGCGCCAGCCACATGCACCAAGGCTGGTGGATTCAAGCCCAGTCCGGGCCAGCTAAACAACAATGACAATTTTAACAAGAAAATAGCCAGGCGTTGTGGGGGGCACCTGTGGTCCCAGGTACTTGGGAGGATGAGGCAAGAGAATTGCTTAAGCCCAAGAGTTTGAGGTTGCTGTGAGCTGTGATGCCACAGCACTCTACTGAGGGCAACATAGTGAGACTCTATCTAAAAAAAAAAAAAAAAGAAACTTTGAAACAACAGCTTCCATTCATTGATCATGCAGCATTGTGGTAGGGAAAGCCAGAGCCAGGAAGCAAGTGTTCAAATCCTCATTCTGCCACTTACATGCTTTGTGACCTTGGACAGGTCACTCTCCTTTTCTGGACCTCCTTAGTTCCTCTGTAAAATGGGCCTGGTAAGGCCGGGCGCAGTGGCTCATGCTTGTAATCCTAGCATTCTGGGAGGTCAAGATGGGTGGATCACCTGAGCTCAGGAATTCAAGACTACCTGGAGTAAGATATTTAACAAAATAGTCCCATCGTTAACAAAATAGCCATTGGTTATGTTGGGCACCTGAAGTCCCAGCACTTGTCTCAGGAGGATCACTTGACCCCAAGGGTGTGAGGTTGCTGTGAGATATGATGATGCCACAAACACTCTACCAAGGGTGAAAAAGTGAAACTCTGCCTCAAAAAAAAAAAAAAAAAAGCATGGCAATTGTACTCACTTCATGGGCTTGTGGTATTAGCACAATGCTGGGCACACAGTAGGTGCTCAATAAATGTTAGTTATTGCTATTGGTGTGGTGCCATATTAAGTAGTAGGAACCAGCCTTGATGATTTTAAGGAATTACTTCATGGAACCTATCAATGGTTTTAGCAGGGTTGGTGTAACATTAAGCCCATTTTGCAGATGGAGAAACTAAAGGTCGGGTTCCAGAGCTATATCTCTGCCAGAAAGGAAATATCATCTACAATGAACCCAGGGCCCCATTCACTCATCTCTCAACCCTATGAAGTTGGCTGTCGCCTTAATACCCAATTCACAGATGGGCAGACTGAGGCCCCAGGCCATGATGGGACCTCATGTCTACTTTCCCCTCATCTGGTTTTCTCAGCTTTATGAGGACACAGTCACTTAGGGACAAGAAAGGACTTCCTTTCCTCCCTCTGTCACCAGCTGCCTCCCAACCCTGGAAAGCCACCCTAGGAGCCCTGAGATCCCATCTAGGCTCTAGTCTTGCCTTAAAACTGCTTGTCCTGTCCAGTCCTCAACTTAGGGTTGGCCCCACTACCAAGCACAGCTTCCTCTTGGTAGCAAAGGAAACTTTCCTGAATTCAGGTCTCAACTGTTTGTCCTCTGATCTAACCAGGATTTCTCACTCCCTGTACTTCATTTCAACACATGGGTCGGGATCATTTTCTGGGGTGAGGCTATACTGGGGACTGCAGGGTGCTGAGCTATGTCCCTGCCTTCTACCTGCTCTAAGCCAGGAGCACCTCAAGTCATGACAACCACATATGTCTCCAGACACATCCAACTGTTCCCTCAGGGCAGAGCTACTCTGGTTGAGAGCTGCTGCTCTAACCCTTCTATGGCTCACTAGGTCCTTGAAATGAAGTCCCAGCTCACCCCCTCCTTTCTGTCCCCACTTCTGGGCATCTGCATATACACATGCTATTCCCTCTGCCTGGAACCTGATGAACACAATTTTCGGTCTCACACGCCTCCTCCAGGAAGCCTTCCCAGATAAGCCCTCAGGCTAGGCAGAGAACTCCTATAAGCCTCCCACAGTGTCTATGTTCCCTTATGAGTGCCCTGCTCACCTTGTCTTATAACTGCCTGCTTAACTGTTCTTCCCCTACTGGGTTATGAGTCCTGAGAGGGCGGCTGGGTCTGTCCTGTCAACTTGACTGTGTTCCCAGCACCCAGCAATGGGCTCCTGTATCCTGTGGAAGCTCAATAAATAATGGAACACTTGTGATGTGTCAGGCATTGTTGTAAGTACTTAACTCATTTAATCTATACAACACCCCCCACAAGGGTGGATACTCTAAATAGTCCCCTTATTCAGAGAGGAAAACTGAGGCACTGAGAAGTGAAGTCATTTGCCACAAGTCAAGGAGCAGCAGGGCCAAGACTGGAACCTTCTCAAATCAATTTTGTTTATTTTGATGATAATACAGAACTGGGTTCTGCACAGTGGTTCACACCTATAATCTTAGCACTTTGGGAGGCTGAGGAAGGAGGATCACTTGAGCTCAGGAGTTTGAGACCAGCCTGGGCAAGAGTGAGACCCCATCTCTACTAAGAATAGAAAAACTAGCCCATGTGGTGGCAGCTAGTTGGGAGGCTGAGGCAGGAGGATCAGCTGAGCCCAGGAATCTGAGGTTGCTGTGAGCTAGGCTGACGCCACGCCATTCTAGCCTGGGCAACAGAGTGAGACTCTGTCTCTTAAAAAAAAATGCAGAACTGAATCTCACGTTTTTGATACGTGTGGAGGATCCAGACCACCTTCAAGATCAACCACAATACCTGGCTTCATTTTACCCTGCGATCTGAGGTTACTAGAGGCTTAGGCACCTCCTCCAGCCCCCAAGACCATCTGCTTCTCTCCATGAAACTTGAGGCAACTCTGCCAGTATCCGCCTGGCGCCTGCCTGCCCAGAAGTGGCCCCACCACCTGCCAGGCTGAGGCTGCCCAGCACCTGGTCCCAAGGAGCTGCCACCAGGGGCCAGGCACAGGGGAGGCATGTGCACCCCCATGGCATGTGGGATTTTCTGGGGCACCCCACGTGGACACCCACGTGTCTACATTCCCATAGAATGGGGAGGCTCCTGCCAGCAGGCCTGAGGACATGAACTCATACCATGGGGACCTGAGGGGGTGGGACAGCCAGTCATAAAGTCTTACATTGTGGTGAGGCCCCTCTGTCAGACCCCTAACTGCCACTCCAACTCCCCACACGATCCCACTGCACAGATGTGGAAACTGAGGCTTGAGGCTTGGGGATGGAAACTTCCCTAAGGCCATTCTCTTACATGTCCTCTTCCTGGGGCTGGGGGCGTTCATGGAGCCAATACTCAACTGGTTCCCTCCCACCTCTCTGGAACCCTGGTCCACTCCCAAGGCTCCAAACCCTAAATCTTCACCCAACATGCCCACAGTTATGTCTACAGCCCGGGGCTTTCCCCAGCTCCAGATTTGGGGCTCAGTTGCTCTCGATGTTGCCACTCAGGAGTCCCACAGGATCTCACCGGTAACCACACTGGGCCCATCTTCTTCCCCAGGACCACACTGCCTCAGTGATTATCACTCTGTCATCATGAGTTTGAATTTCCAACTGAAACTCTCCTCCCAGCTTGTCTTCCTTCAGGTCGGTGTGTCTGGGCTGTTCTTGGCCCCTGGGACCCCAGTATAAATTTTAGGACCAGCTTGAAAGTTCCAAAACAAACAATACATGAAACAAAAACTTGTTGGGATGATGGCTGGAATGGAGCTGAGTCTATAAATCAATCTGGGGAGAGTCTGGGCTGATGGCATAGACCACACCTGGGCTCCCCTCTCAACCTTACATTCAACACAAACATCAGTGCCAACCCCTCCCGTGGTCCCAGGCTCCCGATCTTGGTCCCCATCCAATTTGTCCTCCCTGAAACAACCACCATGGGACACCAGTGAGCACTTGAATCAGGGCTCCACCCTCCTCCGCTCAGAGCCCTCAATGGCTCCGACCTCCCCCAGAGTCAAAGCCCAAGTTTCTCTCTCTCTTTTTTTTATTGTCATGTCAACTTTAATTCTCTCATTGTTAATGGTATACAACGGATATTTGTATACTGCAATTTAATTAAAACAAAAAAACATAAAAGTCACTGACGGGAATGGAGGCAGACAGCTCTGAGATGAGTAAATAGGCTGCAATAAGGGCTCAGCTGAGGCTGAAACAGCACATCTGTGGGGACACCAATTCCAGATTTGTGCTGTGTCGCTCAGCTGCAGTTAGCAGTCCCAGTGGGCAAGAGCGCAGGAAGCGGAGAGTTGAACTGAGCTGAGATTAGCAGTCTCAGGCCAGGCATGGTGGCTCAAGCCTGTAATCCCAGCACTCTGGGAAGCCAAAGCGGGAGGATGGCCTGAGCTCACAAGTTTGAGACCAGCCTGGACTAGAGTGAGACCCCATCTCTAAAAATAGCCAGGCATTGGGCGGCGCCTGTGGCTCAAAGGAATAGGGCACTGGCCCCATATGATGGAGGTGGCAGGTTCAAATCCAGCCCCGGCCAAAAACTGCCCCCCCCCCCAATTGTCAGGCATTTAGGTGGGTGCCTGTAGTCTCAGCTACTTGGGAGGCTAAGGCAAGAGAATCACTTGAGCCCGAGAGTTTGAGGTTGCTATGAGCTGTGAAGCTACAGCACTCTATTGAGAGTGACAAAGTGAGACACTGACCCAAGGAAAAAAAAAAAGACTAGCAGGTCCCCAGGCCTGTTGAAAGGCATGGGGCTCAAGAACACTGTGTTGCAAGCAAAGTGGGTCAAAGCCCAAGTCTTATTCACTGCCCAGCAGTCCCTGCATGACCTGTTTGTCCCCTCCCTGCCTGCCTTTTCCCCCTCTCACTGCTCTGTTCACCCTGTCCCAGGGCCTTTGCACTGATGGTTTCCTCCACCTGGAATAGCCTTCACCCAGTTATACACATTACTCACTTTCTCACTTCAGGTCTCTGCTAAAATGTCACAACCTTCTCAGAAAGGCCCCATGTTAAACCCACAAGCACAAAGCACTCTCAGAGCCCATGTTCTGCACCTTTGAATGTTATGTTTCTCCAAATGTGGTCCTTGAACCAGTAACATCAGCTTCATTGTCAGAAATGAAGAACCGCGTGTCCCACTTGCTCAACCAAAAGCATGCATTTGAGCAGGATCTTGCAAGAATCCATGTGCATGGAAAAGTCTGAAAAACTCAATATTGTGCAAAGATCTGTCAAAATAAAACAATCCCCCTAGAGCAGCACCTGTGGCTCAAAGGAGTAGGGCGCAGGGCCCCATATGCCAGAGGTGGCAGGTTCATATCCAGCCCTGGCCAAAAACTGCAAAACAAACAAACAAACAAAAAACAACAACAATCCCCTGTCTACCAGTGTGTTCAGAGCCGATCTGCCCCACTGGACTGTGAGCCCTGTTACGACAGACCTGGGTGTGTCTTGGCCAATGACATATCCCTGCGGGGTCTGGCACATTGTCAGTGCTCAATAATTGCTTACTGTATGGGAGGAACTAGTCAGTCAGCATAGGGAGTTGAACAAACCCAAATCTGTCCCCCCAGCAATGCTTCCCGCCTCCTCTGCAAAATGCACAAGTGGCTGAATGTGTGTGCCCACACCTGTGTCCAATCAATCGTATACACACAAACCCCAGAAAGCAGCTGCCTGTGCCCCACTACCATGGAAGGTTTTCTAGCTGTCAAATCATTTCTGAGGATCCCAGTTGACTGTGGCCACCATGCTGGTCATCACAGAGTTTATTTACCTCTTTCCCTAGCCCATCCCACCTAGCCCAACCTTGCCAGCTAGTGGGGGAAACTGAAGCCCAGACAGATAACACTGCCAGCTGTAAAGCCCCCAGGTTGAGAGCTTTCACTCCAGAACCACACAGCCAAGGTTCAACGCCCAGCTCTACCTCTTATCAGCCACAAGATCTGGGAGAGTTACTTCCCTTCTCTGGCCTTCAATTTCCCCAACTGTAAACCATACAGGATTATAAGTCCAAGCTTAAAAGCATTGTATATGGAAAAAGGACATAATCTAACCAAAGTCATCTAATAGAAATGCTACAGGCACACTACGTGCAATCATGTGTGATTTTCAAGTTCCTAGTAGCCTCACTAGAAAAGGTAGAAAGCAGCAGCTGAAATGTATTTTGATAATGTTTTACTTAACAGATCCAGAATGGTATTACTTTCACTCATAATCCAGGTAGAAATGATTACTAAGACATTTTACATTCTGTCTTTCATACCAAAGACAGAATCTTTGGAATCCAGTGTGAATGTGAATTCAGAATTCACACCTCAATTCAGAATGACCACGTTTTGAGGGCTCATCAGGCACCCACGGCCAGTGGCTGCCATTCTGGACACTGAAGTTCTAGATAAAGTGCCAACTGCAATGATGGGCACACAGTAAGCCCTCAGCAGGCATCACGTGGCCATATTATTATTATTGTAGTCATTGTTATTCACAAAAATATCAACCATGTATCAATTTGGTATTGGAGGATATGGCCACATGCTCCCCTTGAACAAGTCTATTGAGTACCCATGGTGTGCCAGACATCACTTCAGGCATGGGGAACACAGGGGAGACTAAGAAAGCCACAAAGCTCTGCCCTTATGGGGTGCCCAGTCTAGTGGAGAGAAGGGGGTACACACATTGCTCAAGAACAAAACTCGATAGCTTCTGACAATGATAAATGTTATGATGAAAACGTAAAGAATGATGGGTGAGTGTGGCAAAGGGGCTGCTTTAGCTGGGGTCAGGGAATCTCGTGGAGAAGGGGACATTCGTGCTTCACGCTGCGACACAGCTGTGAAGAGGTGAGGAAGGGTGCTCCAAGTGGAGCAAACTGCAAAGGCAAAACTTAGAGGCTGGATCCATGAAAGGGACAGCAAGAAGATCTAGGTGAGTGGGGGAGGTTATCATGGCCCAAAAAAGACCCCTGGGGGTTTCCCTGTTCCAGGCACTGAGCCTCAATTTATTTTTTTGAGACAGAGTCTTGCTCTGCCATCCTTGAGTGCAGTGCTGTCATCACAGCTCCCTGAAGCCTCCAACTCCTGAGCTCAACTTATCCTCCTGCCTCAAGTCTCCCTAGTAGCTGGGACTCCAGGTGTCATCACACCCAGTTAATTTTTCTATTTCTTGTAGAGATGGGTCTCACTCTTGTTCAGGCTGGTCTGGAAATTCTGGCCTCAAAGCATCCTCCTGCCTTGGCCTCCCAGAATACTGGGATTATAGGTGTGAGAACATCATACCTGGCTCGAGGCTCAATTTTTTTGCTCCTAAAATAAGGCGCCAGACTCGACGCCTGTAGCTCAAGTGGCTAAGGCGCCAGCCACATACACCAGAGCTGGCAGGTTCGAATCCAGCCTGGGCCTGCCAAATAACAATGACAACTATAACCAAAAAATAGCTGGGCGTTGTGGCAGGCACCTAAGGTCCCAGCTACTTGGGAGGCTGAGGCAAGAGAATCGCTTAAGCCCAGGAGTTGGAGGTTGCTGTGAACTGTGATGCTACAGCACTCTACCCAGGGCGACAGCTTGAGGCTCTGTCTCAAAAATAATAATAATCATAATAATAAATAAATAAAATAAAAATAATAATAAAATAAGGTACCAGAACAGGGTCTGTGATGCATACACTGTGTGACCTTAAGCCAGCAGCTCAGCCTCTCTGGGCCTCTCTATACCATGATTAGGGACTCAGAGATCCTAGGCAGGCTTGGAGCATCCATTTCTCCATCTGCCACAGACAGCAAGGTTGGGGGCAGGATACCTGTCTCCTGTTCAATAGAAGGAGCTCCCTCTTGGACCTAGCTGTCCAGGGTTTCTGGCTCCAGGGCCAGTGTCCCTGGGGGGATTGAGTAACCTGCTTGGCAGCCGGGCCCCACATCACCCAGGTCTAGTTACGGGCTCTGCTTACAGCTGCCTCTTCCAGCTGCCTCAGTCACCCTCAAAGAAGCCTAATCAGGCTTTGGGGCTATCTAGGAACTTGGCAGAAAGTCCAGAGGGAGTCTCTGGGGCCTCTGGGCATTTGGGGGGCAGAGAAGAGAGGCCCCGTGTTCCCCAACACTTGTCAGATGCCAGTTAACTCATTCCTCCCAGCCTGAGAGTGGCTAGTGAGTCCCCATCCATTCCTGACATTCCTTCCTGAGTCCTCAGCTCATAGAGGCTCAGTTTCCCCATCAGTAATCCAAGCCTTCTTGGGATTCCCAAGAGGAATAAATGAGCAACTCTTTTTAGATGCTTAATTAACTGTATTGAATGCTGTGCAGCCTTGGGTTAGAGTCTTCCCCTCTCTGAGCTTGTTTCTTCCTCTGAAAAATGGAGATGAGAGTATTGGCTCCATGGGAGAAGGGGAATGTGTCTCAGTTACTAGTGTCCTCAGCACTCTTGAGCCTGGTACATAGTAGGTGCTCCGACAGGCTGAATGAATGTCCTAGAAAGACCTCCCCCACACTTATAAAATAGCTGCAAGGATACATTCATTCCAAACTTCTTGAATATTTACTGTGTAATACACTTGGGATCTTGTGTGTCCAGGGCTTGATACAGAGTCTGGCATGCAGTAAGCACTCAATCAATGCTGAGTGTCTCTTTTGAAGAGGATAGTTAGTACTCAGAATGCCTGAATTGCCTTCCATGCCCAACTCATGGCAGCCCAGGACAGCAGGGTTTGGGATTTAAGGCAAGATTTAGGAGGGCCCTACCTTTTGCATGCTGGGCACTATACCAAGCACATATGAACTCATTTCATGCCTGTATCAGCCCTCCAGACAGTACCTTCATCTCCATCCGCAGGAGGAAAAATAGAAGCTCAGAGAGGAAAAGTCACTTAGCTGAGGTCACTCAGCACATAAGGGTGAATCTGGGACTCAAAGGCTACACTGCCTCTTGCTGCCTTTTACTGAGTGCTCACAATGTGTCATTGACCCATGATGCTGGCATAGTCCAAATATTTTACAGATAATCAAGCAGAAACCCAGGAAATCAGGGTGATGAGGTCAGGTGGCACAGGTAAGACCTTAAGCGGGGACACAGATAGGTCTTGCCCCAGACAGGGAGGGGGGCTCCTGGGTAATTAATTTTAATCACTGTTTGGAAATTGGGCCACCAGGAGGTAATTCAGAAAGAGCAACAGGGGTGGTTACAACTACTATTCAGAGGAAATTAAAGTATCATTTATACTCAGGGGGTAATTAGCTCTACTGGGCTGGGGGATCCAAGGGAATCTAGGATGGGGATGGGGTATCAAGCATCCACAGATTCCCAAGCAAGGGACTCTGGTGGTCTGTCCTATAACTGGAGGAAACATAGAAGAACTGGGCCCTGCCCTGGGGCCCCATCTGCGGGGGACAGAGAAGAGTAAGGCTGTTATAGGGGCTCCATTTTAGGAAAGACAAAAGAGGGATGGCCCCTGCCTTTGGGGTTTTTGATTTAAGGGAGAAGATGAGAAGTCCTGCCCCTGCGAACTTAGGGTTCTGGGGAGCCACTCCCCAGTCACTGCTCCTTCCCAGAGGTCACGTCTAGGAGGACAACAGGGATCACCAAGGAGGACAGGACCAGAATGAAAGGCCTAGAGAGGTAGCCAGGCAGGGACTGCCAAGTGCTGCTGGGAACCAAAGACTTGACAAATGAACTTGAAGAAAACAAAGGTGGGAAATAGGTCTTGGGGGGTGGGGAAAGGCCCTGGGGTCAGAGCGGACAAGTCCTGTGAGTCAGGACTCAGGAATGGCAGAGAGGCTGGAAGAATGATGTCGGTGCTAGGGGATGGGAACATGAGAATTGTCCAATGGTGGAAAAAAATGTGGAGAGGCAGGATCTCCTGGCTTACTGGGTGACTTCAGAGCATTTGGGGCTCAGGTCTTCAAGGGAGAACAACAGCAAATATTTATGGAGCACCTACTTTGTTCTAAGCCCTGTGCTATAGGCTTGACAAGAAATACTTAATTTACCCAGTAGGGTAGGTGGAGAAGCTCTTTTGACCATTTTATAAATGAGGAATCTGAGGCTCAGAGTGGCAAGTGATGTGCCCAAGGGTGTACAGCCAGGAAATGGCCCACCTCCCTTGGGATCAAAACCAAAGCTCTCCCCGTGGTCTAAAGTCCTGCATGTCCTGTCCTGGCCCCTCCCTGTTCTCTTCTCCCTCTTTCTCCCTCCTCACTCTATTCCAGCCACCATTCTTCAACACGTGGGTGTGGTCCTACCCCAGGGCCTTTGCATGGGCAGTTCTTCCAAAATTTCTGTTCCTCAAGATCTTTGCATGACAGGCTCCTTCTCATCTTCTAGCTCTCTGTTCAAATTTCACCTCTTCAGACATCCTCCCTGATACCCTTAGCTAAAACAGCCTCACCCTTCTCAGTCATATCATCCAGTCTTACTGTCTTTGGAGCACTAAATATACTTGATTTGCTTTGTTTATTTCTCTAGTTAGTGTCTGTGTCATCACTTGGCTGTGAATTCAACAAGGACAGGATGTAGTCTGCCTTGGCCATTGCTAGGTCCCCAGCACATAGTAGGTGCTCTTTAAACATATGACAACTCATCAAATTCAAGCAAACCCCTCACAACTCCAAGTGAGATCAGGCCACAGACACAAGTTTCTGCTTTTGAAAGTTATTTCTTTTTCTGGAGTCAGAAAAACAACAGAACTAAACCTGGCATTTTGCCTCCATCCTTTTGTTTAAATGATCAACCCTGAGGGAGGTGGAATAGTATCCTTGATTTACAGGTGGGGATACAGGCTCAGAGAGGGGTGTGAGTGAGTAAGGAAGAGATAAGATTCTAATACAAGGGAGTCTGATCCAACTGGTGTAGCGGTCTCTGAGGACAATAGTGCAAAATAGCTACCTTAATTGCCCCAGGGGCTCTGACTTCTTGGCCTCCAGGGAAGAGAGAAGGCAGAATGCACAGAAGGGAGGAGGTTCTTGTGCAACTACCAGAAAACAAGTGTCTGCCCCCTAGTGAAGTCCTACACATCCATTGTGGTCCTAGTTGCAATGCCCCTTCTCAGTGCATTTCCCTTGATCCATGAGGCAGAGGCCAGCTTTCTCCAGCCCCAATTGCTCCCTCTGCCCTGACCCCACATAGCATAGTGGGCCAGTGTCTGCCTTTGTTTCCCTCCCCCTATCCTGGAAGCCACCTGAGGGCCAACTAGACACCAGAGTTAAGGTTCCCTCTCTGGTATCCCAGCATCACCCAGAACAGGGCATAGCACACAGGGAGTACTCGCAGCATTTGTTGATTGACTCATCACCCTATCTTCCTGAACCAATGCACACCTGAGAACACACAATTCTCTGGGTTCCTGTATTTTGGAAGTTCCTTCCCAGGTCAGCCCTTGGAAGGCTGGCCAAAGTGCATTCTGGGAAATGTAGTCCTCCTTAGATCAGGCTGAACTCCCAGCAGGTCTTGGGTAGCCACTTTTGGACCCTGGTGCCAGATAAGGAAGGGGCATCCAGGTTGGCTAGTGGGGACCCACATGTCCCTGTATAAAGAAACAAGAGAGGGCCCCAGCCTGCCAAGCCACTTCCTTGAGTAATTGTAATGTCTGTCACTTTATCTGGACATCCCTGGAGGACAGGTAATGAAGGATTGTGATAACAACAGATAATTATGTGCTTCAGACCCAGGCTCCTCTGGCCACACAAGACCCTAGCTCTGGCAGCCAAGCCTAAATGATTTGCGATGGTGCAGGTGTCTAGGGCTGGGGGGGGTTTGTTCTAGGATAGTTCAGCCACAGGATATGGGGCAGGTGGTAAGGCCCATGTCCTGGGCTGCGTTGAGCCTCAATTTTCCTATTGCTGCTACACAAAGACAGCAAGGGGAGGAAACACACTCATGACAGCCAAGAGAAAGTCACCACCAGATCAAATCACACGTGGGTCTTGGAGGAATTCAAGCCTTAGAAGCCACAGCCCCTTAAAAATGACTTAGAATTTCAGAACCACAGTATCCAAAACACTACAGAAGTTCAGAGAACCTACAACACACAGAAATTGAAAAGAAATCTAGAAGGACAGTTGGGTCTGACTATTATCACAATTATTTTCCCAGGATTCTGAAAAGACGGCTGTCCGACTCCTTTGCCTGCCTCCCAGGATGGGCAACTCATCATCCCTTTGAGTAGCTCACTTGATTTCCAAGGCCCTGTCTCCTGATGGCTCCCCTTCTGCACAGCTGCTAAAGGTCTGAAATCTTACTCATGTCCCTTCCCTGCTCTAAAACCTTCCATGAGTCCCTATTGCCCTTGGAATAAAGTTCACTTATCAGCTTAACTTTCAAAGCCACTGCTCACTTCTTAGGTCTCATTGCCATTGCCTCACACCCTTAAAATAGTGCAGCCTCTCAGGGCTCCTCCAACATACCCCACTATGGCCATCTTTGGTATTCCTTCCATCTTTACTATTCCATGTGTATCCCCTTCTCCTCCTGACAAAATCTTTCTCATCCTTCAAACCTGGTGCCGGAATCCCCTCCTCAGGCAGTTTTCCCTGCTCCCACCAGTCTGGACTGATTGGCTTGGGATTTTCTCCCTCCAGAATTTACCCCTCTGGGACCACAAGATGGGGCCACACCCAGGTTCAGCTTGGGACATCTTCCTTCCTGGGAGACAGGGAGCAACTGGTGTGTCCTTCAGCCTCTGGGGATCCAGCTCACCTGTCTTGCAGGCTGATGTCATGGTCACCTTTCCAAGGGCAGTTTGATTTCTATCTTCCAGGCCCAGCCCAGGTAACCCAGCAACTCCTGCCTCCTTGGGTGGCCACTGCAGACATGAAACCAAATCTCCAGCACCTTCTTTGCCCATTGGATGGAAGCAAGGGCTGATGACTAAGGGGAAAAGCCCCCCCCCCCGTGACTCAATTCTCCACTTCTTGTCACCTTCTCACCTTAAAGCAGAGGCAGTGACTACAACCCATGAGTGCTCAGCCCTAGCAGAGGTAGGTAGCAACTGGAGGAGGCAAAATAGCGCAGTTACTGATTCAAGACAGTCTTGTGTGACCTCCCTCTGTCTCATCTCAACTCCTAAAACCAGAAAGCATCTCCTGGAGAGACTTCAGCCCAGAGAAGAATAGGGACCAGCCTGAGGCCACACAGCTAAGCTCCTCCTCTCAAAGTTGGAGTCTAATACCTGCACAGACCAGAGAAGAGGGGGAGGGGAGGAGCAGGGGCTCCCAGGCAACCATCAGCTAGGATGGGGGGAGAAGGAAGTTGGGGGTGTCCAGGGTTTCAGCTGCCTCCCTAGGGGTGTTTCCCCACTTGCTTTTGAGAATGAGCCGGTTCAGAGGAGACATGTTACAGTTTAAGGAGGTTTATGACAGGCTGCTACCTGACTCCCGAACAACTTACTAGGATTCCCTCCCAAGTGTATACTGACCCCAGCCTTGAACCCCCACCATTTTCCCACACCCTCCTACCTAAGCCTAACCCTATTCCCTCAACAGAGTTTAAAACAGCTGTACCGATACATCCAGAAATCCTGCCCCTGAAAGAAATTGGGTCTCCTAGGATGTGGGGAAAGCGCCTGTGGGTTATCTGTGGGTGGGGGGATGCACCAGGGGTCCTGAATTTTTATTTTGGAGAGGGAATTTGGACCTTTTGAGAAGATGAGGAAACCCAGAAAAAATATGAAGAAATGCACTTTTGCAGATGGGTCGGGTGTCTCTGGTGTATTTCCATTTACACCCTAACCGCCCCCCGCCCCCAAAGCTTGAGGGCGTCCTCCTAATTCCGAACCCCAGTTTCCCGTTCGTCTGTGGGTCACAGATGGCAACCTTAGGTGTAGACCTCAGTCAGAGAGGGTCAAATGGGGGTGAGGATCTGGGAATGCCTCCCCCAACCCCGGGACTCTTGAAAAAGCTTCTCGCTCTGGCACTTATCGGTCGGGGCAGAGGTGGTTCGCTGCACTAGCGCCCCCTCTGGGAGATGCCCCAAACTCGGGAGAGCGCCCCAGGCCCAGAGCCGGACCGGGGGCACGTGACCCCCACCCGGTGGACCAATCAGCGCCCGCAGGAGGGGGCTACAGTCGGGGACCCCCATCCAGCCCGCCGCTCTCCAAAAGAAACGTTTGCTTTGTCCCTTTGTCAGCTCTTGGGGTACCCCGAACCCCCAAGCCCCCACTGCAGCGGAGGGATCCAGACCTGCTGGCCTTGTCTATCCATACCGTGGCCCCTCCCCCGCTACCCAGGCCGGGGACTCGGTCCATTCCCGGCTAGGAAGGAGGCCAGAGAGGACTCAGGGACGCCCAAGGTGCGGCAGCTGGACCGCGCAGAGGGGCGGAAGGGCCCCACAGTGCCCGGGACCCCTACACCAGCCCCGGGTCGCCCCCGACTTAGCTCTTGGGGCCCCGCCCCCCAACACCACCTCCTACCCCCGAGCTGCAGGCCGCCAGCCTGTCCCGATCCCCCCACACCTGGGCCCAAATCCAGAGCCCCAGCGGCGCAGCCGCGGGCCCCCATCATTGTGCCTCCTGCGGCCACCCCCCCACACACACAAATATCCACCCGCTGCGGTGGCGACAGAACCCCCATCATAGCTTCACACGCAGGCCCCCAGTCAACAATCCAAGCTCTCCCCCGCCCCCTCCCCCAGCTGCGGTGCCATTGGATACCTTCATGATGGAGCCTCATTCAGCGCCCCAGTCCAAAATCCAGCCCCTGAAAAGCGGTGCTGCCGGACCCCCAAAGCTGCTCCATACAGCGCCCCCCTCTTGAATCCAGCCTCCTCTCCAGCTGCGCGGCTGATGGGTAGCGCCCCCACCCCCTCTCCGGCCAGATCCTTCCTTCCCCGTGGCAGGGCCCTCAGGGTCCTTCATTTTAGCGCCGGACCCAGCCCACAATCCGGCCTCCCGACTGCGCACTGCCAGATACCCCTATGGCAGCATCTCCCCCAGTCCCCATCGCAGACGCCCTGGGGCGCTTACCTCGGAGCCGTTGTGTCCGCGAGTGCGCGGGAGGGAGCGCGAGGGCGGGCGGACGGCGGGGTGGGGGGGGTCCGTGCGCGCACCTGTCCCGGCCCGGACGGCTCAGCCCGGCATCCCGGGGTGGGGCGGGGGCCTGGGGGCGCGCGCTCTCCCCGCCCCCGGGCCCGCGGCGCTGCGCTGGGGGAGGGGGCTCAGCCCCGGCCCCCGGCGCGCTGGCGTCTGCTCCAGGGAGGGCGCTGTGCGGTGGCCGGACCGGGGGCGCGCCGCGACCGCATCTTCTCCGCCCGCCGCCGCGGCCACTGCCGCTGCGACTCGCAGCTCCGCCACCTCCACCCCCCCTTTGCCAGCACCCCCCAAAGCCAAGCTGGAACCGTACAAAACCCGGCCCAGAGCGCAGCGGCGCGGAGCGGAGGGCGGAGCCGGTTGGGTGGCTCTTGGCTAGGCAGGTTGGAGGGTCATCCTGTTTTTTGCATCCAAGTGATGAGCTTAATTGGGTCGCTTCAACTCCCTGCTCTGGTCCCCTTTGTCTAAACTCGCGTCCCCACGATTCTTCCCCAATCAGACTCACAGGGCACATAGGCCTAATGCACTACCAGGACCCCAGGGGTCTAGTAGCCCCCTTAATATATGAGGTCATTTACTCAACCCACAAGCATTCCGTTTGACAACACCCTCTGGACGTGTGAGGAAACTGAGGCACAGAGAGGTGTCTTGTCCAAGGTCACGCAGAGAATGGTGGCACAGTTATTTGAACCTGAGCAGACTAGCTATAGAGGTCTCTATGGTGCACCTAGTGTCCCAAAGGGGGGTCATCAGGGGAGGCAAGTATCCCCTACCCATGGGAACATTCTTGCCTGCTGCTTTTGAGACCCCAAGACAGAGCCTTGAGGTTTCAAACACTTTCTGGTAACTTTGCTGACCCTCTTTATGCCTCACTGTCTCTGTCCCAAACATCTCCCCAGGTGCATGTCACCCTGTATGTCTCCAATACTAGTCGGGTTGCTGTCCTATTCCCCCCCACACACACACACCTCTGGTATACAGTAGGTGCTCCATAGTTACTTTTCTTACACACCTATTGTGTGCTGGGGCCACTGTTTCCCATCCTTGGCTCCCAACAGTCCTGGAGGCTCAGATGGGCTGTGTGCTGGCTTCCAGAAGCCACCTGGCAGAGAATGGGTGGTGTCAGGACTTGGAACCCTGCTCCCTTGGCCACGCTGATCCCTGGGCAACCTCCAGGCTCCCTGGTGTCTGTAGAGACAGCCTAGGCCTTCCAGGGACCAAGCATGTGCAGGGGCCATCCTGGTGACCACAAACCTTTGAGAGCAGCCTGGTCTTCCTGTCAGTGGTTTTTGCCCTTACTACCTTCCTGCTACCCCAGCATCCCAGGCAAATAAGCCAAGACACCTGCCACCATCCTCTGCATCCTGCCCACTGTGGGACACTGAGGCCTGGTCTTTAAGGAATAGGGCAGAGTCCCAGCATCTCAGCTTGGCGCTTGGGATCTGCACCCGCCCCCCCACACACACACTGCCTGTGCTGTGCCCACCCCCTGTCATGCCCTCTTCCTTGCCTGTGGCCTTGTCTGGGACCATCTGGGCAGTTTTGCAATCCATTCCTTCAACAAACATTTATTGAGCGTCTGTTGTGTGTCAGATCTTGAGCAGAGGAGACAAATCCTGCCCCTGCCTTCAGTCTAGACTTGGGAGATACAAAAACCAATGGCCACAGAATTCAAGGGACAGGCACAGACTGAGATGGACAAGGGGGGGGTCCATGAGGACCATGAGGAGATAATATGGGGGTGGAGCACAGGAGGGGTAGGGTAAGAGGATGTGGGGAGGCCATTTGAGGTTTGGACAAAGGCCCTATGGGAGGCCCCACCCCCGTGCAGGGCTCAGCTGCCACCCAGGCTTCTGTGGCCATGAATGGGTCTTTCATGCCCTGGACAGGGACAAGGTCAGGTCGGGCTGCTCCCTCCTCCCGCCCAGGGCTCCGGCCTGTCTGAGCCCTGACCGAAGGAAGGTGGCAGAAGTTCACAGCTCACCCTCCGGATGAGCCAAGGAGGCCCAGGGAGGGGTAAGGCCTCGTGCGAGGTCCCGGGAGCCAGCAGCGCCCTCCTAACTGCGGGACTCTGGGGAAAGCCCCGCTTCACTGAGCCTCAATTTCCCCGTCTGGGTGGACGCGGGGGAAGCGCGGCGCTCCTGTCCGGCTCCAATTGGGTATATTCCAGGGCGGGTTTTGTAGGCGCCCGCAGTCACTAAACCTTCTTCCAAGAGCGGCCCGGGACGCAGCCCTCGGACCCAGGGAGACCCGGAGGGGGGTCAACCAGTATGAAGTGAGGCTGGGCCCAGCGTCTGCGAGGAAGGGAGGCCCCGCTGCACTGCCTGCATACTCCCCAGCAGAGCTCTGCGCCCCTCCACTCCGCTGTGTGACACCTGCAGGTCCCCGACCCTCTCTGGGCCAGGCTGGAGCCAGGCCAGGAGACAGCCTTTCGGAAAGGTCGCCAGGGTCCCACTTCTTCGCCCGTGGGGCCCATCCTCATTTTCCCTGGCCAGGTGTAGGCCCTCTTTAAGTCCAGGTAGGGAGTCGTCGCTGCTCGATGGCGCCCTGGTCCTGGCTCCGGCCAGGGAATCCCCTGGGGACTCTGAGAGGACAGCTCCGGTTGGCCAAGGCCGTGAGTGACGTCAGGGCCTCCCCGACGTCAGGGCCTCCCCCACGCCCCCTCACCCAGAGGCAGGGGCTGTCGCGGCGGGGGAGGGACCTGGGGTCAGAGCCGATTGGGGTGTCCCCCCAGCCTGAGCTGGCAGCTGGGCCGCGCAGACGCGATTCTTTTCGGACACATTTTCCCCTGGTCCCAAATCCCCCCTCAACCCCCCCAAGAACAGCAGCTGCTCAGGCGGCAGATGCGCTGGCTAAATCCGCCCAGCTGGTCCCTCTGCGGAGCTAACCTCCTAGAGTCCCTGGGCTGGGGGTAAGTGCTGGTGGCATGGCCCTAAACCTTCCTCACTCCTGCTCTCTGACACGTTTCTCTTCTGGGGGCAGGGTAGATCCTCTTGTGGACCCTTTCTCAAGCACAAATTCTCTTCTGGAACTCCTGAGAGGTTGGGGGGGCTGGGGGAGACTGTTGCCAGAGAATGTAGCCCTTTCCAGAGATCACACAATACCCTGGGCCTGCTGCCCAGAAAATGCTCTATGTTGTGAATGTATTAATAATTATGATTATGATCTAACATATATTAGGCACCCACTATATGCAGCCCCAGGATTCTAGAACATGGCTACTGGTAGAATACTATTCCATTTTCAAGTGTGGAAGCTGAAGCCCAGAGACAAGTGATTTGACTGATCACAGACTGATCACACTACTAGGAAATGGTAGCGCCAGGATTTGAATCCCAGCCTTTTTTCTTGAGACAGAATCTTGCTCTGTAGTCCAAGCTGGAGTGCAGTGGCACATTCATAGCCCACTGCAGCCTAAAACTCCTGGGCCAAAGCAGTCCTCCTATCTTGGCTTCCAAAGTGCTAGGATTGCAGGTGTGAGCCAGTGTGCCTGGCCTGAACCTCAGCGTTTTAAGTATAAAGTGCTGATTTTCCTGGAACAACTTCCAGGAAGTCAGAGATTCCCTAATTGGAGGGCTAATAAGGCATGTGAGTTGTGACCTGGGATGAGCAAGTGGGGTCTCCTCCACCTTTTCCCTGCCCCTTGCTTGAGTGCCCCCTGAGCCTGACATTGACCCTCCCTCTCCTGCACTGTTGCACATTTTGAGTGGGGTTTGCCCAGAGCCCCTCTCCACTGCACTGTTTCACCCCTCATTGAGAGAGGGGTGTATGTGTAAGGCCTGGGCACACAGTAGGCCATCAGCTACCTAGGCAGAGGGAAGTGGGTGGGGGCTGTCCAGCCTCAGACCACCCCCAACAGCCCCTCAGACCCTGGAGCTGAAGCTCAGGCCAACTATATGTCTGGCTGGAGCTAATGCACCATACTTGCACTCTGGAAATAATAAGAGACATAAGCAGCAGTATCAGCCGCCTAATTTATAAGTGGAAATTAAAGAGCAATTACAAGGCTCCCTCCCACTCAGAAATCCCCCAGAAAGGCCAGATGTCTTCTGGGTAGTCCCAGAAATCCCTCCCTTAAGGTTGTATCTGCATATGCAAATGAACAAGTGGTCCCATAAAAGGGAAGTGAAGTGGGGCCATCCAGGGATGTTGGAGCTCCTGGGAATCTGTCCTTGGGTATGAATAGGAAACTAAAGCACAGAGAGAGAGGGCAGGATTCAAAGTCATTTGGGCACAGGGAGCCTCACATTCTCCATGTTCAGAATCAACCCTCCTCTGAACTCCTCCCAGCCTAATGAAGGCACTCAGCTCAGTCTTGGTGCAGCACCTTAGCTCTTGCTGTTCCTTCTGCCTGGAAAGCTGTTTCCTACCAAGGTCCCCTTCTCTGGGAGGCCTTCCCTGACCACCCCCAGTTTGGAGGGACAGCTCCTTTCTACTCTGTTTTGTTTCCTCTCAGGTCATCATACTCATTCATTTCCTAATCAGTGATGGAGTGGTGAGCTGCCCCTCATCAGAGGCAATCAAGCAGGCAATAGAATCCATCTCTGCACCCACAGACTGGGATCCAAAGCCTGGCTTGGCCACTCACCAGCTGTGAGCAAGTTGTTTAATTTCCAAAGATGCCAGGGCCTGGCATATACATGTAGTAAGTGCTTCATAAAGGCAGGTTTTCTTCCCTTTCCCTCTATTGGGAAATTCTGTAATTCTGTGTTTCTTTCTCTTGGAGATTTTTCCTGATCTTCATCTTTTCTTGGAAGTTTTGAGAAGAAGCTTTGATGTCCCTAAGATTGTTCAGGGCATTGTCAACAGAGAAATAGAAATGGATAAAACACATACACAAACACCAACATTCATAGTAGCACAATTCACAATAGCCAAGAGATGGAAACAACCCAAGCGTTCATTGATCAATGGATGGACAAATACAATAAGGTTCATCCACACACTGGAATATAACTCAGCCATGTCAAGGAACGAGGCTCTGACGGAGGCTACCATGTGGGTGAAGCCTGAGGACACAATGTCAACACAGAAGGACAAATCCTGTGTGATCCCACTCACAGGAGGACACCTAGAGGTGTCAGATTCACAGAGACAGAAAGTACAGTGGTGGTGCCAAGGGCCAAGTAGGGAGTAGGGAGTTGGTGTTTCATGGGGACAGAGTTTCAGTATGGGAAGATGAGAAAGTTCTGGAGATGGAGGGTGGTGACAGTTGCACAGCAATGTGAGTGTGCTTGATGTCCCTGAACTGTATTTAGAAACAGCTAAAATGGTGGATTTTTTGTTATGTGTGTTTTGCCACAAATTAAAAAAAAAAAAAAAAAAGAAGAAGGAAAACCAGAACTATTAGGGTGAAAGAACAACAATAGCAAAAAAACACACTAATGGTGGAAGGTGTATGTGTGAATGACCTAAGCTGGTGCCAGTTTGTCACTGCCACCAGGGCTGGGCATGCAGGTGACACCAACGTCAGTGTGAGGGGTGGATATCATGGGTGCTGAGCTCACACCTGCACCCTTTGCACTTCACCTGGAAACAGCTCTGCCTTGGCTGTAAACCCACGATGTCTTCAGTCTTAAGGAAGGGAAACAGCCCTGTGGGTCTTGATCCTACTGGCTTATTTGTTCAGCTAACTTTATTAAGCACCTACTGCTTGCTGGATTCTATTGGGCAGTGCTGAGGACACAATGTGCCCCCATCTTGGCAGAGTTCAGAGATCAGGGTAGGAGAGGATCAAGTTATATAACAAATATTTATTAAGTACCTATTGTGTGCCTGGCTTAGTCTAGCCAGGGGGCACACACGCAGTGAATGCAATAGATGAAGTCTCTGGCCTGGTACAACTGACATTCTAATGGGGGAGAAACAGCATAAATGAGAGAAATCTGTTCTGAGCCAGATGATGCTAAGGAGAAAAATGAAGCAAGGAGAGAAGATGGGGAGTTTGGGGTGTGAGAGGGAAAGACTTTATGTATTTATTTATTTTTTGAGACAGAGTCTCACTTTCTTGCTCTGGTAGAGTGCCATGGCATCCTAGCTCACAGCAACCTCAAACTCTTGGGCTCAAGCAACCCTCTTGCCTTAGCCTCCTGAGTAGCTGTGACTACAGCTGTCCGCCACAACACGGGTTCATTTTAGAGACAGGGTCTTACTCTTGCTCAGGCTAGTCTTAAACACCTGAGCTCAAGCAATTCCCAGAGTGCTAGGATTGCAAGTGTGAGCCACTGCGCTCAGCATTGGGGGAGACTTTAAATAGGTAGTCAGAGGAGGCCTTGGAGGGACGATGGATTCTGCAACAGCAAAAGGCAGGAAGAGGGAGAGCAGGTAGCTGACAGGCATTTTCCCTGCCCCAGGGCCTTTGCATGGGGCTGTTCCCTCCTCCTGGCCCTCTGCCTCCCTCTCCTTTCAAGTTAACCTGGTTAAACCCTTCTCCTTCATTCCCAAGGTGAATGTCTCAGTTTGAATCTTACTTTACACCAGACTGGCATCCCCAGGGCAGGCACCAGTACTGCCCAACACAGAGCTGGCACACAGTGGCACTCAATAGAGACAATGGGATGTTGAGTACTATTCAAGCCTCTTTCCCCTGCCTCTACCTTGGAATGATAGTGCAGGTAAGGCTCATGGCTCCTGTTGTCTAGACTCAGTTTCACCTTCCAGAAGATTCCAATCCTCTATGACCAGTATGGGCCATTGGCCCTCTGCTCCAAGGGCATGATGGCAGGCACACCCAGCCACACCCTAGCCCCATGCACCTGAGGCTGCAAGGGACCCCCTCAGCTTCTCTCCCTCTCTGCCCCCATCTTGGGGCAGAGTCTCAGTCTGTTTCTTTCCATATCCCCTCCCACTTTCTCACCCCTCAGCCTTGCTCTCTTTCTGTCTCTGTCTCAGTCTTCCCCTTGGTCTCTAAATTTCCACCCTTCATCCCACACCCTCCTTTGAGAGTATAGAAATTTTGCCCACTTTGGGCAAACCCTGGAGGCCAGGAAGGAGGAGGGAGTAGGGAGCCTGCAGGTGCTCCGAGAATGCTTTCCTCTGAGAGTGGGTGGGTCCCCAAGGAACTCAGACTGAGATACTATTCCTCCCTAGCTTTGGGGATCTGGAGGCCAGTGGGAAATTTCTAGGGAGAAATAAACACACGTGTCATTTACATAAAATCTGCATCAATTAGCATATCGATTACAAGAGTCTACAGAACCAGGCAAGCTGTTTGCAAGGGAAATAGTAACTTTTTTTTTTTTTGAGACACAGTCTCAGTCTGTGCCCTGGGTGGAGTGCCGTGGCATCATATCTTACAGCAACCTCAAACTCTTCAGCTCGAGCAACCCTCTTGCCTCAGCCTTCAGTAGCTGGGACTATAGGCACCCACCACAAAACCCAGTTAATTTGCTTTTGCTCAGGTTGGAGAAATAGTAACTTTAACAATACTGGTAGAATTTAACAATACTGGTAGCTTCTCAGAAGGAAACAACTTGGCATATTTGCACCCCAATTTATAGATGGGGAAACTGAGGCCTACGGAGGTGCAGTCTAGGCACAGAGAAGGAGATGATGGAGAAGATGGGATCTCTGCTCTCTTGAGGGCATCCCCAAACAGCCAGTTAGGAAACAAGTAAATGACTGAAGTAATTTCAGATCATTATTATTATTTTTTTTTATTTTTTTTTTGAGACAGAGTCTCACTATGTCACCCTTGGTAGAGTGCTGTGGCATCACAGCTCACAACAACCTCAAACTCTTGGGCTTAAGTGATTCTCCTGCCTCAGCCTCCCAAGTAGCTGGGACTACAGGCACCTGCCACAACACCTGGCTATTTTTTGTTGTAGCTGTCATTGTTGTCTAGCTGACCCAGGCTGGGTTCGAACCCACCACCCTTGGGGTATGTAGCTGGCACCATAACCGCTGTGCTATGAGCACCAAGCCAAATTTCAGATCATTATAAAGGCCAAGAAAAGAGAATAGTGGGTGGCAATAGTCTTGGGGCATTAGGAAGGGCCTCTATGAGGAAGTGACATTTGAGCTGAGACCTGAAGGAGGAGGATGAGCCACTTTGGAGAAGAAATAAGGGAAGGGCAGAGGGCACAGATTTTGCAAAGCCCTGGGGCAGGAGGCATAGCAAGGAGGAGGCACTGATGGCTGGAGCAGAGGGAGGAGGGGAGGGTAGTGAGTGGGTGGGGACAAGGGAAAGAGTTTGGATTTTATCTCAAGGACATTAGGAAGCCATGGGAGAGTTTATGGAGAGCAAATGAGATAATCTAATGTAACTTTTGCTCATAATCTCAGCAACTAGGCTGAGACAAGAGGATTTCTTGAGGCCAGGAGTTTTAGACCAGACTGGGCAGCATAGCAAGACCTTGTCTCTAAAAGAAAGATCTTTCTGTCCCCCTTGTGGAGAATGATGCATCTAGGGCATGAATGAATAGCCCTGAGGAACCAAGAAAGAGTTGATTATACTAGTCTGAGGGAGCAATAAGGGGACCAGGACCACAGCAGTGGGGAGAAATGTGTGTATTTGAGAGGAATTCGAATGCAAAGACAGGGGAATTGGGGAGTAAGAAACAGGGAAGGACTGAGGGGGACCGCAAACTCTTTCTCTTCCATCTGCCACCCAAACCTGACTCTTCACCCTCCATCACTCTCATCCTCCTTTTGGCTTAGTGCATGTCACCTTCCTCCAGGAAGCCCCCCTGACTGTTCTGCCTAAGTCTGAACTGTCTGCCTTGTCCCCACCAGCTTCCTAGAGCCTAGCGCAAGAAAGAAACCCTATGTGTTCCCTACAAGAAGGAAGATTCCAGGCTTCTGGGACCCAAAGATTTGGATAAACTGAGACTCCTCCCCTATAGCCTCCTCCCAGTGATGCCTGGTAGAGAAGGAGAGGGCAGAAGTAGTTGAGCTCATGGGAGGAGGGGGACTGGAGTGCCACCAGCTGTTCCCCTCTACTGCTTTCAAGGAAGGGGATCCCTGGGGCGGGGGGCTTTAGCCCAGCTCCTGAGGTGGGAGCCCAGCCAGGAGTGATTTGGAGTGGGAGAGAAGGGAGACTGGAAGGGCTAGGGAAGTGTCTATTTTTCCTCCTGCATCTGTATTTATAGATTCCCTTTGATGTCCCAGCGTTGGGCTGACCTGGTTCTTGGCTGCAGCAGGAGGAGGAAGGCAGATTCTCAGTGCAGCTTCTGGGAGCTGGGCAGGGGCTGGGGGTGGGTGCTTAGATAAGGTGGGTGCAAGGATGGGACCCCTGGGCTTGGGAGGGAAAAGGCATTGAGCTGACCTCTGTTTCCCCGTTTGCAAAGTGGGGATGTCAACGTTAGGTTCTCAAAAAGTTGAAATCTTGACTCACCCAAATATCAAGCAAACACATGTCAATGATTCATTAACTCGTTATTGAGGGAGCCAGTAAAATTGTCAGGCTGGTGCTAAGAGCATTTGAGAAATTGGGTATCTATGGAGATTTATTTTTTATTTTTAATTAAGAATGTTAGAAGCTGGGCGAAGTGGCTCATGCCTATAATCCCAGCATTCTGGGAGGCCAAGATGGAAGGATTTTTGAGTCCAGGAATTCAAGCCCAGCCTGGGCAATATAGCGAGACCCCCATCTCTACATTAAAATTAAAAATTTAGGCTCAGCACCAATAGCTCACCCAGTTAGGTTGCTAGCCACAACCTAACTTGCTGGGCAAGTTCGAACCCAGCCCAGGCCTGCCAAACAACAACAACAACAACAACAAAGCCGGGTATTGTGGTGGGCACCTGTAGTCCCAGCTACTGGGAGGCTGAGGTGAGAGAATCACTGAAGCCCAAGAATTTGAGGTTGCTCTAAGCTATGACACAAGGGCATACTGAGGGCGACATAGTGAGACTCTGTCTCAAAAAAATTTAAAAATTTAGCCAGGTGTGGGTGTCATGTGCCTGTAGTCCCAGTTACCAGGGAGTCTGAGACAGAAGGATCCCGAGAGCCCAGAAGTTTGAGGCCACAATGAGCTGTGATTGCACCACTATATTCCAGTTTGGATGACAGAATGAGACTGTCTCTAAAAATTAAAAAAGAAAAGTTAGAATAAGATTAGGCTAGATATAACTGGTAATGACCTATATCGCAATAAAACCATCATTGAGTTTCTCTTTTCTATATCAAGTTAACAGAAACTTCGCAGGGCTGCAGCTCTAACCAGATGAGAAAGAGCAAATTCAAGAAGAAACACATTCTCCCAGAGCAAAGTTCCAACAGAATGTTCTGCAGTGACAAATGTGTTTTGAAATCTGTACTGTCTAACACAGTAGCCACTAGCCATGTGGCTATTCAGCACTTAAACTGCGGCTGGTACAAGTGAGCAATTGAACTTCTAATTTTTTTTCATTTTAATTGATTTCAGTTTAAATCTACATAGTCATTTGTGGCTATTGCTTATTATATCTGACAGCACAGTGAAATGAAATAATTTGTTAGGGCTGGGTCAGTCAACACCCCAGTGAGGCATCAAAAACTCCTGCTATACTCCCTTCTGCCTTATTTCCAAGTTTCAGCTAACTTTTCTTAACAGGTGTAACAATAACAATGATAGCTACAGCAACATCAATAATAGTAACAGGTTCTCCTCAGGGACTGCACCCATATGCTAGGTGCCCTGACAGGCACAAGAGAAGTATACTATTGACTCTACCGGCTCCCTGTGGTACCATTGAATGACTTTGTGACTTTGGGAAAATTACTTATCCTTTCTGGGTCTTAGTTACTTCATCTGTAAAATGGGACCTACATTAACATTCCCCCTTGGCCCAGTGCGGTGGCTCACGCCTGTAATCTTAGCACTCTGGGAGGTTGAGGCAGATGGATTGTCTAAGCACAGGAGTTCGAGACCAGCTTGAAAAAGAGTGAGACACTGTCTCTGAAAAAAAATTAGTGGGGTGTTGTGGCAGGCACCTATAGTCCCAGCTATTTGGGAGTCTGAGGCAAGAGGATCATTTGAGCCTAAGAGTTTGAGGTTGCTGTGAGCTAATCTCACAGGACTCTACTGAGGGTGACAAAGTGAGACTCCTGGGGAGGCTGAGGCAAGAGGATTGCTTGAGTCCATGAGTTGGAGGTTGCTGTGAGCACTCTACCGGAGGTGGCAAAGTAAGACTTTGTCTCAAACCTCCTCCCCAAACAAAAAAACATTCCCTCTGACTTTCCATTTGGTGTGTGGGAGAAATACACGAGTTAATCCATATAAAGCACTTAAGTTTAGAGGCAGGCACACACTGAGCACATAATACTTATTGTGGTTATCACTGATTGGATAATTTTGCCTGTGGTTTATGTAACCTCTTTCTCTCTGTGCCTTAGTTTTCCTACCTTTGAAATGGGGTCAGTAATACTCGGGAACTCAGAGAGTTGTTCTAACCGTGAACATAGACCCTGCCCCATAATAAGCACCGAGGATGTGTTAGCTATTATTATCATTGGTGGAGATAACCAGAGAGGTCGACTAATTTTCCTGAAGCCACACAGTCAAGCAAGGCCAGAGCTTAGGAGTTGAAACAAGGTCTTTCCAGCTAATGTTGAGACAGTGCCAGGGCCCTTTATGAGGTCAAGAGACAACAGTGCTAGGCTTTTGAGGACCCGGCACTCAGGCTCCAGGGTTAAGCCCATGTGGCAGCTGAACTTCTGTGGACCTGTCCCTGTGAAATCTCTGGGAAGCAAGGCATCAGGTGTTCCGGAACAGGCGCCTCTTTTAACAGGCTGGTGCACACATGGTGGGACAGCTGGCAGGGGACTGGTGGGCCAGGAGGAGGAACCCAGGGAAATGGGGTTAGCCTTGGCCAGAAAAAAAGCAATCATAAGCTGCCCCAATTCACCCACCCCCAGACAGAAGCCACATGCCTCCTCTGTCCTGGTCATCTGCATTTGGCAATTTTTTGTTTCCTTTAGAGCTAGGGTCTCATTCTGTCATCTAAGCAGGAGTGCAGTGGCGTGATCACAACTCACAGCAGCTTTGAACTCCTGGGCTCAAGCGATCCTCCGCACCTCAGCCTCCTAAGTAGCTGGGATTACAGGTGCACCACTGCACCCATGATTTGGCAAATATTTATTGAGGGCCTGCTGTGTGCCAGGACCCCTATTGAATCTATTTGCTAAGCAATGTGTTAGGAGGCCCCTTTACAGATATGGAAATTACTGCTCAGACAGGGGCAGTCCCTTGTCTGGGGACACACAGCAAATATTAATGAATGGCAAAACTGGGACTGCCAGCCAAGGCTCTGCCCTGCTTCAGGGCCTTTGCACTTGCTGTTTCTGCTGCCTGGAGCACTATCCCCTGCCCTTTAGTGTGAAGCTTAGATGAGAACTTCTGTGAAAAGAAAGCCTTATAGGACCCACCAGCTCCCTGACCCAACCCAGAGCTGCCGCTGTGCACCTCCCACCAGGGCTTACTGACTTTTATTCCTCACTGTGACTATGATCCTCATGGGAGGGGGACATGAGCTCTGCCAGGGTCACTGTTATATTTCTGGTCACTAGCACAGGTTTGCAGACAGCAGGTGCTCATAAAGTGTTGAATAAGATGCATGCACAAATGAAGGAATGAAGTCAGAATTTCTATCAATCCTGCACTTCAAAGTTGGAAATGCCCAGGCTCCCATGTGGGAGGCCAGATATGGGTGCCAGAGGCTCTGCTGGGATTTGAGCGGGTTTGGATGGAGGAAGGTCCCCTCCAGTAGCTTCCTGATCAGAGGAGCCCAGCCCAGGATGGATGTGCGGGGTGGAGGGTCACTGCAGATATCTGCTGTGCCCAAGAAATCCTGGGCCCCGGAACCTCTGGTTGTCACAGAGGTTTTGAGTCACAAAACCTGTGATACTGCCTCAAAGGAAGAGCTACAGGACTAGGGGGTCACGTTTCCAACTGACCGTCCCAGAAGAGACAGCCCCCGAAAGAGTGGGGTGAAGTGGTACCCAGTAAAGGGGTGGACCTGTAAGAGGGGAGGGAGATGGGCTGGGGACAGGTGAGGCCTGGAGGGAGGGCTTCCCTAAGTTCTGCCCTCCCCTGGGGCTTCAAGACACAGAGGGTCAGAAGTGTCTCATGTTACTGGGTTTCTGTCCATTCTGAAACCTGACCATCTTGTTCCCAGGGCTTGGGGTCGACCCCCAACACCCTGCACCCTCCATCTCTCCCTCCCTCTTCTTGAGTCCTCCAGGTTCCTTAGGAACCCCCGCCCCCATCCTAATCAGCTGTGTCCCTCTGTATTTATAGCAGTGCAGGCCTGTGTCACTTTGCTTCCGAAAGGGATTGTGTCCTGATTCCTGCCTTCAGAAACCCCCCCGCACCTGTTGTAGCCAGAGGGGGCAACAGTGCCAGCAGAAAGGGGCGCAATGCCAGGGGGGAGCGAATGGCCTCACTTTCTGGAGCCAGTTGGGGAGGAGGCTAAGCTGTGCCCCTCCCGGAGGTTCCCCCTCCCATTGTGAACCCCCTGCCTTCTCTGAGCCCTTCCCATCTTGCCCCCTCTGGGGCCCCCTCTCCCCACACACCAACCCCAAGCTGCCTGGTTCCCAGGCCCTCATGGGCCCCCGAGGCCACAAGGCCCCCTCCTCCCTAGCCCACCCATTGTCCTAGGCCTGGGGTCCCAGCAGCTGGGCGGGCAGGGGGCTGCAGGCAGGGGATGGGAGCTGCCTGCTACTCAAGCGTCTCTGGGCAACGCTGGCAAAACTCGAGGCTGGATATAGAGTCGGCGCTGTTCCCTGGAAAGGGACAGAGGGGGCAAGGTGACCAAAGGGACCCTGCAGGTCTCACAAAGGGGATGCCAGAGGCGGATCTAACTGCCCCAGGTGGGAGAGACAGGCCATGGGAAACCTTGTCCCTACGTTGTTCTCATTGTGACCCCCAACTCACTCAATCCCCTTCCTTCCTCTTCAGGCCACACTACTCTGCCAGGCCCTACGACTGTCTTCCATGCCTGCCAGACGCTTCATCAAAACAGTCTTCTAGGCTGTATTCTGCAACCAAACTCCCTTTACAAATGAGGAAACTGAGGCTCAAAGAGCATTTGGTAACTAGAAAGTTAAGAAACCTCATTTTAGGGGCCACGGACTTGGACTAGAGTCCAAGCTCTGCTGTTTTCTCCCCAAATGACCCAATAGCATCAATTTCCTCATCTATATGATGAGTGGGCAGCAACGCCTGCCTCTGGGCTGTTCTCTGGATTTCTGGGCTACTTTGTGCAGAATAAGACACTTAGTACAAGCCCAAGGTTCAAACTCAGACTGCCCCTTATCAGCTGGGCAATTCTAGACCAGGTCTCCTTTGTTTCTCCATCGATAAAATGGGGATTATATGTAATAACATCTTCTTCGTCAGGTTGCTGTGACCCTAAAAGGAGTTGATTCATGTATGTATAGACTTATAGTAAACCCTTCATAAATGTTAGCTTGTTATTATTATTTTCTCCCTCTGAGTCTGTGCTTCTTATGAGGCTGTGCACATGGGGGCTTCACAGTCTCCAGGGCCACAAGACCCCCAACCTTGGAGTCAGAGATTGAGGGCATGAGATAGTTTCCTGAGGTAATTCTATCTGGAAACTGATCACCCTGCCTGGTGAGAAATATAGTAGATTTCCCCCCACACTCTCTATCTCCTATGCCTAGACAAAATATAGACCGCTTAGAACCCTTCGATAGTGGGGGCTCACCTTCTTCTTTTTTTATTTTGAGACAAAATCTCACTCTGTCACCCCAGCTAGAGTGCTGTGGCCTCAGCCTAGCTCCCAGGATCCTCAAAGTCCTGGGCTCAAGCAATCCTCCTACCTGAGCCTCCCTAATAGCTGGGAATACAGGTGCATACCACCACACCCAGATAATTTTTATTATTATTATTTTTTGTAGAGATAGAATCTTGCTGTTTCCCAGGCTGGTCTCAAATTCCTGGTCTCAAGTAATCCTCCTGCCTCAGCCTCCCAAAGTGCTGGGATCATAGGCCTGAGGCACTGCACCTAGCAGGGTTCTAACTCTGTCCAAATCAGGATTATCCCAGACAGCACAGAAGAAGGCCCTCACCCCAGCCCAGCCTGGACTTTGACTCCCAGGTGCAGAGGACTGCAGGCTGTATGTTCTGCATAAGCAAGTGAGCCTGGTGGGTCCTCAGCTGAGGCTGCTGGGCCAGCAGCGCCCCCAACACTCCTACTCTAAGCACAAATGGCAGCTTTCCCATGGGGAGAAGAGGCCCAGCTGTTCCCTCCACCTGCCTCAGCAGCCACCACAGCAGGTACTCCTGCCACTGCTTCCTTTTTGGAGTTCACTGGACATCAGCCTGCCAGATGTCCCACAACCCCGCCCTGCATTCTGGAACTACCACAAACCAACACTAACAGCCCTACCCAGCACTTACTGATGGACACCTAACACGTGTGATCACATTTAATACCCTCAACCGTTGCAAGGAGGCAAGTACTATTGTGATCTCCATTTTACCTCTTTGAGGTCCAGAGAGATTCGGTCATTTGCCCAAGATCACACAGCAGGGATTCAAATTCCAGGCTATGCTCTTAACCAGGACCCTTTCCTGCCTATCACAGCAAATAAACAGCTAAGTGTGGCCTCAGAGGTCACTGTGCAAGCCTGGGAGGTCTGTGCTGTGACCAACCCCATTGCACTGAAGAGGAATAGGAGGCCCAGAGAAGGTGAGGACCTAGCTCAAGGGCATAGAGCAACTGGGCAAGGAGAGAAAGACTGGCACAGGACTCAGCTTGTTTCTGAGTGAATGAATGCAGGAGCTAGGGAGAAAAGGAGAATGGATGGATGGAAGGTTGGTTAAATGAGCAGGTGGGTGGGTAGATGGTTGGATGGATGTATGATAATGGATGGATGGGTGGATGGATGGAAAGGTGAGTGAATGAGGGGATTGATGGATGAGTGGGTGGGTGAATGGGTGAATATGTTGGTGGATGGATGGGTAGGTGAATGGATAAATGGGCGGATGGGTAGATGGATGGGTGGGTTGCTTTCCATCCTTCTCCTGTAGGGAGCGCTGATCTTGGTCCACAATGCAGATGAGGCTGGGAGGCCATGGGTGGGATAGACTCTATTGGAGAGGGCTCCAAATAGATTGAGAGTGCTTCTGGACTCACTACCAGGACAGGGTTTAAAGAAATATCCAGTCATTCACTCCTTCAACAAACACTTATTGAGCACCTGCTACATGCCAGGTGCTATTCTAGGCCCAGGGGACCTGGCAGGGAAAAGAGCAGAAAAGACCCCTCTCCTTGAGGTGCTGATAACCTCAGGAGCACATGGGGAGTGTGGCAGCCCCACTGGAGCAGATTCAGGAGGAAATGAGGTGGTGGTAGGGAATTAGAGACAGTAAGTCCAGACAGATGACTCTTGGAATTTTGCTATAAAGAGAAGCAGAAAATTGGGATGGTCACCAGAGAGGGATAAGGGTCTAGTGAAGTAGGGTTAAAAAGGTGAGAAGAGCCTTGAATGGTGCAAACACTCCTGAAATGGATGCTGCTAAATATACTTTTATTAGATAATAAAATCATTATCCTAATGAGGGTTATTACCAGTTCCTGATGCTTTGTGCAATTCCCAAATAGCTCCAAAGTCCGTCATCCCCTTCAGACCCACAAAGGAAGGGCTAAAAGTAACAGCAGAGGGCCAGGGACTCACGGCCCAAGGTCCCAAGGGTCTCTATGTGGAGGTTGTTGATTTTGATTTTAATGTGTTAATTTCAAAGCCCAGGAGGCCACAGGCTCCTGCCTGTCAGCCTCAGGAACAGTAATGAGGCTTTTCCAGGGAGAATGAAAAGTTGCAAGCAGCTCTGAAAAGTTGGGGGGCTGCTGTAGGAACAGACTTGGATGAAGGCTGGGAAGGGGGGACTCTCCCAGTCTGGCCTGTCCTACCAGCTTAGAGAGTATGTATGAGAGAGGCTGAATCTACTAGCTGGGCTTGAATACAGGTAACTTCAGCCAATGAACATTTATCGAGGGCACAGCAGAGTCAAAGCCCCAGGGCCATATGGAGCACAAACTGGTGCACAAACTACATGTGTGGGTCCCACAATTAGCCTGTTTTTTTTTTCGTTTAGTCTCAGAGTCTCATCTACCCATCAGTGAAATGGGAATAATCACCAAATCTATCTCTCTAGGATGTACGTGTGTGTGTGTGTGTGTGTGTGTGTGTGTGTGTTCTCGCAAAATGCTCCAATATTCACTTTTTTGTTACGTTTACTCTCTTTCCCCATTTGAATGTCAGCTCCATGAGGACAGGAATTTATGCAAATTTTGTGCCCTGTTATAATCTCTCTGCCTGTTAGGCAGTAGGGCTCCGTCAATACTTGTAGCATGGGCTTGGAGTGGTGGCTCGTGCTTGTAATCCCAGCACTTTGGGAGGCTAAGGTGGGAGAATTGCTTGACCCCAGGAGTTTGAGACCAGCTGGGGCAACATAGTGAGACCTCCCACCTTTCAAAGAAATAAAGATTTTTTTTTTTTTTTTTTTTTTTCAGTTTTTAGCCAGGGCCAGGTTTGAACCCGCCACCTCCAGTATATGGGGCTGGCACCCTACTCCTTGAGCCACAGATGCCACTCCAGAAATAAAGATTTTTTTAAAACTTTGTAGAGTGTATAAACAAAAAGCACCTAGACCAGACCCTAGGTCCAGCATTTCCTAAGTATGCATTTATTTAAATCCTCAAGAAGCCCCATGAGGGAGATAGTATTATGGTCCCATTTTAGAGATGGCACAACTCAGGCATAGAATTGTTAGATCCTAACCACCATGGGACACTGCTTCTCAGCCTGGACACCTGTGGGTTTATCTGTGTATGTTGTTGTCTCAACCGAGTATATGAACATCAAACATGCTAGGAGTTTGCATAAGCTTGGGTAGGGGCCCTGTCAGACCCCTGACCTTGAGCCAGCAGGTCAGGGGGTTCCCCAGTTCCCTGGAGAAGGGAGTGCAGGTGGGTAGCAGGTCTCGCCTCTATGCCTTGTTCCTTCTCTTGGAGCAGCTTTGCTCCCTTTTGACTCCGACTCTGCCTGGATCCAGCCCAGCTGCTGATCTCAAGAACTTGAGTCTCCCTGGGGACAGGGGCAATCAATTAGAATTGGCAACACCCGCCTAAGTAAAAGTCCTGCTTTAATGAGGAGGCTGTGGAGCCGCTGTGGAAACAGACAAGGAGCTGAGCCAGGCTGGGGTCAGGGCTCCAGCATCCAGTGGCACCTGGACCCACCTGCCTGGCAAATTGTGAGTCCCTGTTCTCTCATTATGTTCATTATCATTAGCCCAGAGCTATCTCCAGACCCTGGCAGAACAGCCTTGAACTTCAGACATTTATTGAGTGCCAACTGTGTGCTAAACCTTGTGTTGGTTCCAGACGTGCTCCCAAGGGACTGGAGAAGGCACAAGGGCACCTTCCTGGAGGAGGTGACACATAAGCTGACATCTGAAGGATGAAGCAGGACAAGAGGCAGGAGTGTTACAACATGGTCAAGAATCAGTCCTTGTGTTTGGGTTGTCCAAAACAGATAACACAGCAAAGGAAAACTAAGATGTTGGAATTTCATCTTGACATCCTTAACTAATTACATGTGTAAAGACCATATTTCCAAATAAGGTCATATTCTGAGGCCCAGGGTAGACATTTTTTTTTTTTTTTTGCAGAAGGGCACTTATTTGTGTCTCTTTTCCCCTCTGGAATGTCAGCTCCAGGAGGACAAGACATTTGTCTATCTTGGCTATCACAGTGTCCCCTGTGCTTAGAATACTGCCTGGCACAAAGTAGGCACTCAGTAAATGTCCATTTGTTCAGCAAATGATTATGAAGCAAGCACTTCACTGTGTTGCCTTCAGTAGAGTGCGATGGTGTCACAGCTCACAGCAACCTCAAATTTTGGGGGCTTAAGCGAGTCTCTTGCCTCAGCCTCCCAAGTAGCTGGGACTACAGGCAACTACCACAATGCTTGGCTATTTTTTGGGTGTAGTTGTCATTGTTGTTTGGCAGGCCCAGGTTGGATTCGAACCTACCAGCTCTGGTTTAGGTGGTTGGCGCCCTAGCCGCTGAGCTATAGGCACAGAGTCAGAGAGGGAGAGTTTTTCATGTTCCAAGGGCCTGGGGTGGAGACAGTGATGAAGGGAAAGCACCCAGGGGACCCGGACTTCTGCTTTTTCTCTGCAGGCTTGGGAGCCAACAGCAATAATAAAGGCCCTTACGGCAGAGGCAGAGAAGTGCTGATGGAGACAGGGATTCCATAGGAGGATAGAGGCCCTTTGAGGGCTAGGGCAGGGAGCATGGCAGGAGGGAAGGGGGCAGTCAGAAAATCCCACCCACATCCTGGAGAGCCCACTGGAGAGTTCTGCTGCCCGCCCAGCCCCAGCCCTGGCTGCTTCCTCCCTCTAGTCTGGTTGGGAGAGGTTGAAGCGGCTGAGGCAGGGAGGGGATCCTGTGTGGACCAAGGAGGTGGTAGAGAGAAAAATACAGAGCCTGGGAAGGTGAGATGGAGGAAGTGAGGAGAGTCAGAAAGAGAGAACCAAAGAGAGACAGAGACACACATAGAGAGAAACTGAGCTGAGGACAGACAGATAAAAGGAAACACAGAGAGATATACACAGAGGGAACAGAGATAGAAATACAGATGGACAGAGACAGTCACAGATAACGGGAGGCTCAGGAAGGTGCGGTGGCTCATGCCTGTAATCTCAGTGCTTTGGGAGGCTGAGGTGGGAGGATGGTTTGAGGCCAGGTGCTCAAGACCAGCCTGGGGCACACAGCAATACCCTATCTCTATTTCTTAACAAAATAAAATAGAATAAAATAAAGGGAGAGACAGAGATATATGTGGACCCAAAGAGAGGGGCAAAGATCTAGAAAGGGACATGGAGAGATAGAAAAAATATCTGTGAGATGCTCCAAGCCTCCCCCCCAATTTTCCTCTCTGGACATCTTTGGGTTTGGTGCTCTGTCCCTGTCCTAGCCCCCACCTCTCCCCCAGGTGATACTTGAGACACCCCTGAGGGCCCACAGTCTCTAGCTTAGTGTGTCTCCACTACAGAGGTCTGGGGCTCAGCCTTGAAACCTTCTAGGAGTCGGAATCCTAATGCCCAGGTAGGCCAGAGCTGGATCAAAGGCAAGAACACCATTAATTTTTAAACAGGGAACATGTCCCCAGTGCAGGTCTGAGCTGCATGAAGTGGAGGTGGCGGGCTGTCAACGAAACTTCCACTGGATGCTAACCCTGCCTGTGGGGGAGGGATTTGCTCCATTTCCCAGGGGAGGAAACTGAGGCTGGAAAAAGGTACATGTTCATTAACTAGAAAACATGTACTGTGTGCCAGGTCCTGGGTTCACTGTGGTGCACAAGGCTGAGCAGCTCCCCATGGGAGTGACAGACTCAGAATGGGGCACTTACAACTTAGGATAATGAGTATCATGATGGGAGCATCTGGGCTCTGTGGGGATACAGACAAGACACTCTATCCAGGCTGGGGTTCAGGAATGGCTTCTCAGAACAGGAGCCATTGAAGTTGAGACCTGAAGTAAAAATAGCAAGGAGAGAGAAAGCCATCCAGGGAGTGGGTATGGCATGTGCAAAGACTCAGGGATAACAACCAGAGAAAAGATTCTTTTTAAGAACTGAAGCAGGGCTGGGTGTAGTAGCTCACTGCTGCAGGAGTCTGAGGTGGGAAAATTGCTTGAGCCCAGGAGTTTGTGGTTGCAGTGAGGTATAATGGCATCACTTCAATTTAGCTTGGGCAACAAAGTGAGACCCTGTCTCTTTTGAAAAAAAAAAAAAAAGGTAGGCTCAGCGCCTGTAGCTCAAGTGGCTAGGGCGCCAGCCACATACACCAGAGCTGGCAGATTCAAATCCAGCCCGGGCCCGCCAAACAACAATGACAGCTACAACCAAAATATAGCCAGGCGTTGTGGCGGATACCTGTAGTCCCAGCCACTTGGGAGGTTGAGGCAAGAGAATCACTTAAGCCCAAGAGTTTGAGGTTGCTATGGGCTGTGATGCCACGACACTCTACCCAAGGCAACAGCTTGAGACTATGTCTCAAAAAAAAAAAAAAAAGCCATTTTTGTTTTTTTAGTTTGAAACAGGATCCAAATAAGGTCCACATACATGATTTGTTAATATGTCTTTAAGTCTCTCTCTTTTTATTATTATTATTATTATTTTTGAGACAGAGCCTCACTCAGTCGCCCTGCGGTTGAGTGCCATGGTATCATCATAGGTCACAGCAACCTCATACTCTTGGGCTCAAATTATTCTCTTGCCTCAGCCTCCTGAGTAGCTAGGACTACAGGCACCCATCACAATGCCCGGATAGTTTTTCTATTTTTAGTAGCAACCGGGTCTTGCTTAGCTCAGACTGGTCTGGAACTCCTGAGCTCAAGCAATTCATCCATCTCGGCCAGAGAGCTGGGATTACATTACAGTATGAGCCACCACACTTGGCCTTTAAGTCTCTTTTAGTTTCCATCTATAGGTTTCCATCCACTTCTTTCTCTTTTTTCTTTATTCCTTGTATAATAATTTATTTGTTGACAATGAATTATTCTATTTTAGATGTGTGTCTTTAAAAGAACATAGAGATTGTCAGTGGTTCACTCATGTAATCCCAGCACTTTGGGAGGCCAAAGTAGAGTGATTGCTTGAGGCCAGGAGTTTGGGACCAGCCTGGGCAATATAGTAAGACCTTAGGAAGAACATAGAGATAGAATTTGTTTGTTTGTTATTGTTCCTACTCACTATCCAATTTGAGAGTCTATGTATTTTAAGTGATGAGTTTAATTCATTTATATTTATTGTGTTTACCAACATATTTGTAACTTTCCATAACTTTATTTGATTGTTTTATATTTAACATGATCTCTTTCTGTTGTCTCCTTTCATCTCCCTTTTAACCTTTTGCTGAATTTGTCAGACTTTCTTTATTTCCTGTCTTATGACTAATCATTTGGAAATTATTCATTCCATTTCTGTCCTTTGAGTAGTCACTCTTAAACTCTTGGACATGAATACTTAGCTTATTATAACAGAAAGTTAACCTATGTCTCTTTCCTCCTCCTAAAAATACAAGAACTTAAGATGTATGCAGAATGGACTCTTCCTCCATTCTGAATGTCACTCTTATCTGTATTTAAATCTTTCCTTGGCACACACAAGGATGGAGATAAGGATGGGCAGGGAGGGTGGTTTGTGTGCCCAAAAGGTTACTATTTTTTTTTTTTTTTTTTTTTTTTTGAGGAATGTCAGAAGAGGTGGAAATGGATTCCAGAGACCCTAGTGTGACTTCCAGCAAGTTCTGCTTTGGGCCTCAGTTTCCCCATTTGTAACCGAGCACCAAGTCTCTCCAGTGCTAATAGGTGGGGATCACAAGCCTCCAATCCTTTCTCTTGTCCCCACCACTCCACATGCAGAGGTAAAAGACCCCATAGGTAGCTAGAGTGCAGGACCAAAGTGAGGAGGCTCCAGTGCCAGGCCAACTACAAAATGAGCTTGCTGGAGAATGCGACAGCTAATGTCATTACTTACTTCATTGAGCTAAATAATCTCAGGAATTGCTCATCAAGGCCTAATAATTTGATTGGATTTCATGCACAATTAGCCCTTCAGAGCTGAGGCATTAGTTGTTAGACACTAGTCTCCCTATCTGAGAGGCTCAAGGTGAGCGGGCAGATATGGGGGCCCTAGCTCTGGGCAAGGGTCAGGTGTGCTGGTCAGAGAGAGGGCTAGGCTGGAGTAATTTGGAGAATTATTTTTAATAATATAAAATGCAAAGAATAATATGACAAAAACATAACCTCAATGAACACAGTTAATGGTTGATCACTTTTGCTCAAGATTTTTATTCTTATATGAAAGAACTCAGAATGACTAATTTAAAAGCTAAGTCAGATCAAAATCCTATTCCTAAGTCAGCCTATAGCCCTCCGTACCTTCCGCCTTCCTTGGAGTCAAAGCCCAAGTCCTCCCTGAGGCCCACGACTCTCTGTACTTACCCTGTCCCCATTCCCTTCTTCCTCTCTCCCCCATCTCATTCTGTTCCAGCCACACGGGCACCCTTACTGTGCTGCTAACATTCTAGGTGCAGTCCTGCCTCAGGGCCTTTGCACAGGCTGTGCCCTCTGCCTTCCCTCAGATATCCCCATAGTTGGCTCCTTCTCTTATTTTATAGTCAGCTTAAATGTCACTTCCTCCAAGAAGCCATCCTGACTAAAATAAACCCAGCACATCACCTTGTTAAATCATTATACAGATTGAGTGTCCTGAAATGCAAAATTTCAAACAACAAGAAGCTCCAAAGTCAGAAATTTTTGAGCATTGACAAATGAGAGAAAGAGAGAGAGAGAGAGGTACACACAGAGAGACACACAGAGAATCCCTTTCTACCACTTTTCTATGATTGTCTATCTCTCCTTGCCCTGTATATATATCTCTGTTTCTCTGTCTCTGCCTGGATCTTTCTGCTTCTGTCTCCTTTTGTCTCTGTCCTTCCCATGGGGAACCTCCTTCATTCACTATAGCCCTTCCCTCCCCTCAGCTCCCTCACTCCCATTTCCTCCCCTGCCCTACTTTCTCCCCTCCCCCACATCACTATGAACCCCTGTTCCCCTCTATCACTGGCTGACAGGGAGGTCTGGCCTTTTTCCTCAGCACCCCCCTTTTCATGCCTCTTTGCCTCTCCTCTGACAGTCTATTTCCATCTCATGCTGTTTGCAGAGATCTTGGTGCACATATCTCCTGGGGCTGCCAGCCTCTGGGCTCCACACCCCCTTCCTCTCTCAGCGTGGACTCCCCCCCCATTTGTTCTAGGTCCTTCCACTTGCTCTCTGCCTCCCAGATACCTAAGGCAGAGCTGAGATGGAATTTTAAATGCATCTTGAGGCTTTACCTCCTCCCTGCCTGACTGGGGGGACCAGAGAGGGGTAGGAGCCTCCACAAGATCACACAGCCCCTGTCCAGGGATCCTGCCCCCTGCAGTCTTAGTGGTGTGGAGAGACCCCACAGGTCAGGGATTTGAGTTTCAGCAGCCCTGCCTTGCAGTGTGATGGGGACCATGGGCTCTGAGTCTGAGTCCCCACTTCTTCATCATGTAGGGACAGAGACTTTGCCACCTTCCCAGGTGACAATTAAGCAGGCTAACACAGGAAAGACAACCATGGGAACGGCTGCAGACAGATCTGTTCCCAGGAGGCAGGGAAGGGATGGCAGGGCGTGAAGACACCCTCCCCCCATCGCTTCGAGAGAGGCCAGTTGGGTTCAGTAAGGATGGCCCAGGGATGTCACAGTCTGAGGGTGGGACTGGCAGGAACGGTTTATCTGGTTCACCAAGAAAGGAGTGCGGATAGCGGGTGGGGGCGGGGGAGTTAGCTGCATTGGGGTTGCCTAGCAACAGGGATGAAGCTGATAGACAGGATGGAGACCACTGTTGTCCAGGCCAGGAGGGTGTTCATGGAAGGAGACCGAAATGAAGGATCTTATGTTTCTCTGGCCTGGAAGAAACCCCCACCCGTGGCACTCCAAACTTCAGCAGAGTCTACCCCAGCCCCACGGGCCTTAGACACATGAGTGTCTAGAACAGGAGATACAGTATCAGCACAGGATTCACTTTGGGGACATAGTGTGGACCAAAACAGACCTGGCTCCATCTCTTCTCAGTACTCCCAGCCTTAGGGGAGAGGCAGACACTAATCAAAGAATCTATGTGTGTGTATAAATTCATTTGTTCAATCACTGTTTATCAGGCATCTATGTATGCTGGGCAATGGCAGTAGGGGAGACCGAGTGTTAACAAGATAGATATATAAGATTGAGTGGTGAGACGGCTATGAACAAGACAAAGTAGGATGAGGTTGGGTGGGCTGCCTCACGTCTGTAATCCTAGCACTCTGGGAGCCCAAAGTGGGAGGATCACTTGAGCTCAGGAGTTGGACACCAGCCTGAGCAAAAGTGAGACCCCAACACTACTAAAAATGGAAAACTTAGCTAGGTGTTGTGATGGGAGCCTGTAGTCCCAGCTACTCAGGAGGTGAGGCAGGAGGATCACATGAACCCATGAGTTTGAGGTTGCTGTGAGCTAAGCTAATGCCATTACACTCTAGCCTGGGCCACAGAGTGAGAGTCTGTCACAAAACAAACAAATGAACAAAAATCTAAAGTAATGTGTGGATGGGGCTACTTTAGACAGGGTGGTTGGGGAGGGCCTTTCCAAGAATGTGACTTTTGGTCATAGACTTAAAGGAGAAGAGGTAAGGAGCCATGCAGAGATCTGAAAGGAGCAGCGCAGCTGGAAGGAAACAGCATGTGCCCTGGGGTAGGACTGCATCTGGCATGCTGGAGGCACAGAAGACTTGTGTGGCTGCAGCAGAATGAGAAGGGGGAGAGAGGGAGGAAGAGAGGGTAGGGAGGAAGTAGAGGCAGAGGGGAAATGAAACTGACTCTGCAAGGCCGATAGGCTTTGGTGAGGCCACTGGAATTGTTCTCAGTGCAATAGGAAACTATGGAAGGCTCCTGAGCAGGAAAACAGTGGGGTGTTATTTGCTGTTTTCTTTTTGGATTTTTTTTTTTTTAGAGACAGGGTTTTGCTCTATTTTTTTATAGAAATGGGTTTTTGCTATGTTGCCCAGGCTGATCTCAGAGAACTCAAGTGATCCTCTTGCCTTGGTCTCCCACAGTTCTGGAATTACAGGCATGAGCCACTGTGCTCAGCCTTATATATGCAATTTTTTGTTTGTTTGTTTTGAGACAGTCTCACTCTGTCTCCCTGAGTAGAGTGCTAGGGCATCATAGCTCACAGCAATCTCAAACTCTTGGGTTTGAGCAATCCTCTTGCCTCAGCCTCCCGAGTAGCTGGGACTACAGATACTCACCGTAATGCCTGACTAATTTTTCTGTTTTTTTGTTTTTGAGACAGTCTTACTATGTTGCCCTCAGTAGAGTCCTGTGGTGTCACAGCTCACAACAACCTCAAACTCTTGGGCTTAAGCAATTCTCTTGCCTCAACCTCCCGAGTAGCTGGGACTACGGGCATCCGCCACAACACCTGGCTATTTTTTTGTTATAGTTGTCATTGTTTGGCAGGCCTGGGATGTGTTCAAATCTGACAGCCCTGGTATATATGGATGGCTCCCTAACCACTGAGCTATGGTGCCGAGCCTAATTTTTCTATTTTTATTTATTTATTTATTTATTTTGAGACAGAGCCGCAAGCTGTCACCTTGGGTAGAGTGCTGTTGTATCACAGCTCATCACCTGTGAGCACCAACTCAGCAACCTTACACCCCTGGGCTTAAGTGATTCTCTTGCCTCAGCCTCCCAAGTAGCTGGGACTATAGGCACCCACCACAACACCCGGCTTTCTGGTTGTAGTTGTCATTGTTGTTTGCCAGGCCTGGGCTGGATTCAAACCCACCAGCTCCCTGGCACCTTAGCCGCTTGAGCTACAGACGCTGAGCCTAATTTTTCTATTTTTAATAGAGTCAGGGTCTCACTCTTGCTTAGGCTGGTCTCAAACTCCTGAGCTCAGGCTATCCACCCATGGTGGCCTCCCAAAGAGCTAGGACTACAGGCTTGAGCCACTGTGCCCAGGCTATATTTGTTTAACAGTGACTAAATATTACACATCAAAATCTCCCTGACCACTCTTAATGGCTATATAATATTTCACTATGTGATCATAAATGACATCTTTAATGAGGCCCCAATGACTGGAGAGCCCAGTTGCTTATAAACTCCTGCTTTTATCTCCACAGGCTAGATGGAAGTCCCTTGAAGGGGGTTGCTTGAGGACATGTGGCAAGCATATTTCTAGAATGACCCTCCAAGAATTCCTACCTCCTGATGTTTGTGCCCTTGTGTATACCCCTCCAACTGAGTATGGCCAAGGCCTGTCCCTCACCACTAACCAATAGAATATAGCAAAAGTGGGCTCAGTGCCTGTGGCTCAAGCAGCTAGGCGCCAGCCATATACACCAGGGCTGGTGGGTTCGAATCCAGCCTGGGCCTGCCAAACAACAATGACGGCTGCAACCAAAAAATAGCCAGGCATTGTGGCGGGCGCCTGTAGTCCTAGCTACTTGGGAGGTGGAGGCAGGAGAATCTCTTGAGCCCAGGAGTTGGAGGTTGCTGTGAGCTGTGAGGCCATGGCACTCTACCCAGGGTGACAGCTTGAGGCTCTGTCTCAAAAAAATAAATAAATAAATAAAATAAAAATAAATATATATAGCCAAACTGATGATGTACCATTTCTGAGATTCATTAAGTTACCTAAGATTATAACTAACATTTTGCGTGCGCTCGCTCGCTCTCTCTCTCTCTCTCTCTCTGCCACCTGGCAAGGAACTAAGAGTGGCCCCTGGCTACTAGAATGCCACCAACATACATGGGCATAGATTCAAAAGCTGACCCCTCCCCAGCTGAATCCAGATAAGGCCACAATCCTGGCTACCTCCTTTGATTGCAGCCTTGAAGATCCTGAAACAGAGGACCCAGCTTATCTGTGATGTTTTAAGCCTCCAAGTTGGGGGGTAATTTGTTACACAACTGAAGATGGCAAAGACAACACATATCACTTCTTCTTTCTGGTCTGTTTCTAGAAAGGGCTGAGGACAGCCCAGTGGAACAGCACAGCAAAGGCTTGGAGGGGAGACTCATGCAAGAAAGTGATTTTTCACTGGCTGGGGAAATAGAGTGGGGCGGGAAGGGCAGAATTTGGGCTTCATTCCCAGAGGAGCAGGAAACCATGGCAGGTTTGGGGCACTGCCAAGGGGGATGGGAAGGAATCTGGATTTTTATTTGGCCATTCTGGTCCTGGCTGTGTGGGGACGGTGCTCTTAGTAGAGAAGTGGGGGGCCTCCCCTGGGTGGACTGGAGAGATGTGACCCATGGAGAGGTCAGGGCAGAGGCTGCGGCTCTGGATGCCCCTGGACTCACAGCTCTGTCTCTGCAGTCACCCCTGCATTTGACATCTTCTCTCATCCTCTGAATTCCCCTGTCTCTCCCTGCCTCATTCTCTGACTGCCCGTGATAGAGAATGGATTATATTTTTATAACTCCTTGTTTTTCCTGAACCAAGTTCCATGTGCACTGGGCTAAATTTACAAAGCGGATGGATGTAGAGAAATTCATATTCACTCTTACTCTCTTAGAAAAAAATAAACACCTCAGTTCAGATGTCGTTTGCCTAGGGGGACACTGGAGGAAGGGGGATGGTAGGTTGCATTTTTGCTCAAAAGTGGCAGGGCTGGACAGGGAACCTGGATTTCAGTTGCCTCCTCCCAGAAGACTTCCCTGAGCCAGGGGCCACCTTTGGGATCTTCCAAAGTCCTGGGCATCCCCCCATTACAGCCTTGATCCCCCTATGCTGGAGCCACTTATCTCTATGCTTGTCACCTCCTCAGGGCCTTGTCCCTTGCTGTTCCCTCTACCTGGAATTCTTTTTCCATGGATCTTTAGGGCTAGTTCCTCCTCAACCTTCAGGTCTCCTCAACTTTCACCCTCCTCCAGGCAGCCCTGACCACCCTGGCTAATGAAGCTGCCCAGTCAATTTTCTATCTCATCATCTTCTTGTATTTTCTTTAGAACTTTTATCACTGCCTAGAATTATATTTGGCCAATGAGACCAATTCACTAAGTACAATTAAGGAAACAGGATCTTAGCTTTCCAACCTTTCCCAAATCCAAACTACAGGCTGGCAGAGGTCTTCTTTTTTACTCTCCTTTCATAAATGATCACCACTTAGCAAACATGTCTTAACTGGCTACTGTACTGGACCCTATATCTAGAGGTGCACAGCTTGCTTGCATATTATACTCACCTGGGGAGTTTTTAATTCCAACTATCACCTTCCACTCCACCTTCAGGGGTCCTCAAACGATGGCCCATGGGCCACACCCAGCGGTGTGATTGTATTTGTTCCCGTTTTGTTTTTTTTATTTCAAAATAAGATATATACAGTGTGCATAGGAATTTGTTCATATTTGTTTTTTTTTTAAGTATAGTCCAGCCCTCCAACGATCTGAGGGACAGTGAACTGGCTCCCTGTTTAAAAAGTTTGAGGACCCTTGGTATATGATTCGAGGTGCTGGGACAGCTGCTGTGGATTCCCTGATTTTCCAAAAAGGCCATGCTCATTGCTGCCTCCAAGATTCTGCTGAAGCTGGTACCTCTGCCTGGAACACCCTCCCACTTCCTCTCTACCTATTTAAATCCTCCACGACTTTCTCTCTTTGTTATAAACATTTTTTTTTTTTTTAATTTTGAAGAAGGTAAAAAAGAAAGAAAAGTGCAAAGACGAATATAGCAAACACCTGTGTATCCTCCACCAAGTATCGCAATGGTTAACACTTGTCATATTTGCTTCAGGTCTTTTTCATTTTGTAAGTAAGAATTAAAATATTAGAAATAAAGTTCACTTGACTTCCACCTCATTCACACTTATTTTTATATGTTCAGATATGTATAAACTGTCACACCCAGGTATCCATGAACAGTGAATAGTGCAATTTCATGTGCTAAATATATACATTAATGTTCTCATAAGGTATATATAATCCTGCAATTTGCCTTTTTAACTCAATATTTTATTTTTCCCTGCCTGGGTTGGATTTCAAGCTCTGCCACATGTAAGCTCTGTGACCTTGGGCAAGTTACTTAACCTCTCTGAGCCTTAGTTTCCTCAAGTATATTAGTTATCTATTCCTGAATAGCAAAATACTCCCCAAATTTGCTGCTTAAAACAAAAATTTGTTATTTCACACAATTTCTAAAGGTGATAAATCTAAGAATGGATTATCTGAATGGTTTTGGCTTCCAAAGGATCCATTGGAGCTGGAGAAGCTACCTCCAAGGTGATTCATGCACATGGCTATTTGTGGGAGACCTCAGTTTCTCACCACATAGACTTCTCTATATCAAAGTTTGGGCATCCTTACGTGTCAGCTGGCTTCCCCTATCCTAGACAGGAGAGCAAAGAGGAAATTGCAGTGCCTTTTATGACTTAGTCTCAGAGGCTTCTTGCTTCTGAGATTGTTGCTTCTTGCTATAATTTGTTAAAAATTAATCACTAAGTCCAGTCCACACTGAAAGAGAGAAGAATTAGGTTCTATCTCTGGAAGACATTGTCAAAGGATTCATGCATGTATTTTAAAACCACCATACTTAGGAAATACCGATAGTAGTATCACACGTAAGTGCATAGGATGGTGCCTGGCTCATAATAGGTGCTCAATAAATGTTAAAATGTGTTATTATGGCATAGATTGAATTAATTCCTTTTTGATTGTGTTTCATTGTTCCATTGTATAAATAGCTCCATTTATTTATCCTGCCGTTGATAAAGTTTTAGGTTAATTTCTGGTTTTTAATATTACAAATGCTGCTGCTATGAACAGTGTTTTTTGTTTATTTGTTTTTTTTAGAGAGAGTCTCAGTCACCTTGGGGTTGAGTGCTGTGGTGTCATGGATCACAACAACCTCAAACTCTTGGGTTCAAGTGATTCTCCTGCTTCAGCCCCCTGAATAGCTGGGACTACAGGTGCCTGCCACCGTGCTTGGCCAATTTTAAAATTTTCTTTTGTAGAGACAGGGTCTCGCTATGTTGCCCAGACTGGTCTTGAACTTCTGGCCTCAATCAATCCTTCTGCCTTGGTCTCCCAGAGTGCTGGGATTATAGGTATGAGCTACCGTACTTGGCCCTTGTATATTTCTCTGTCTTTGGTGAAGTATTTCCCTAAGAATTATAACTGGAAATGCAATTACTGAATCTTTAGATGTGTGCTCACTTTATCTGACTATTTAACACTCAAGTGCTTTCTATGGTGGGTGCTCCCCTTATCCCACAGGTTTACTGACACTTCAATATTCTATTTTTAAGTCTTTCTCTCCACATCCCCCCCAGTCTATTTTAGCCTTTTGGAGTCCTCCAGACTCCTCAGTTCTGCCTTATGGCCACCTCAGTGTACCCCCATGGTGCTAGACACCCCTGCTCCCAATATACCATCACTACCCAGTGAGGGCATGAAAAAACCCGCTCTCTTTGGCTTCAGATTCTTAGAAATTAGATCCTAGCACCTCCCCCTACAATATTCCAGAAATCCCCATATCCTATATATGTATTATCTAGGAAACAGACTAATCAAAATTCTTTTGCCAGTAATTAAAACCACCACAAAAATAACAAAAAAGGGGAAATTGCTACCTAGAGTCAAGTGCAATCTACATAGCTTCAGGTATGGCTGGATCTAGGAACTCAAATATGGACATAAGGAATTTTTTCTTGCCATCTTTCCACTCTGCTCTCTTTTCTTGGTGGAAAGACAAGGGTGCCCCTCAGTTGTCCAAGTGTGCATGCATCCTCTCAGCTCAACCTAGAGGGATGGGTGGGGAATGTGAAGATAAAGACCCCCTATTCTCATTCTCATTGGCCTAGCCTTGAACCAATCACAGCAACCCAGAGGAGATGTAACGTTCTGATTGGCCAGGCCACCTCTGGGTGAGGGATTCAGCTAATGACTACTGAGAATGGACAGAAGAAAACTGTCAATTGCCACCAGGAAACTGAGTGTAGAGAGGTCTCAAAAGCTCATCACCTGAAGTTATATCTGCATGTGTGTCCCAGCCTACTTTCTCCATGACCTTGAGTACAGTATATCTACCTCTATCAGACTCCTCTGTAAAGTGGAGCTCAGAAAACCGATGACCCAGGACTGTCACAGAGAGTGACAGAGGTAGTGTCCACAAGGGATGGGACCAGCTTCAGTAAGCATTAATCTTCCCCCCATGTGTCCATCCATTAGTTCGCCACAGTTGGCACCTCAGGGCCTTTGCACATGCTGTTTCTTCTCCCAGGAACACTCTTCTGCTTCTGTCTATATACCTCCCTCCTCACCTCTTTCATGTCTCTTCTCAAAGGTTACCTCCTCAGAGATTCCTTCTATGGACCCCTATCCCTCCCTGTCACTCCCTATAGCCTGCTTCATTTCTGGTTAGAGCACTTACCATCTGTCATTATAATTCACATCTTATTTGACTGTTTATTGTGCATCTTGCCCACTGAAATGTCAGGTCCACGAGGACAGGAATTTGTTTGTTTTCTCCATTACTGTGTCCCCTGTGTCCACAACAGTACCTAGCACACAGGAGGCGCCCAGGGTGAGGCAGAGCTCTCCAATGTCCTGACAACTCTTCTCTCTCCCACTAGGGTTTCGTCCTGAGCTCCTCTGAGCTAAAATCAAGGTATGAGCAGGATTGCATTCCTTATGGAGGCTTGGAGAATTCTTTCTAAGCTCTAAAGCTTTCTTTGCATTTCCAGATTCTAGAGCTTTCCTGCATTCCTTAGCTGATGGCCTCTTCCTCCATCCTCAAGCCAGCAAAGGCTGATCAAATCTTTCTTCAGGTGCATTGCTTTGGTTCTTTTCTTCTATTATCATGTCTCTTTTTCTGTTTCTGACATTCCTGTGTCCCCCTTATAAAGGCCGTTGGGGGACCGTGGTGGCTCACACCTGTAATCCCAGCACTCTGGGAAGCTGAGGCGGGTGGATTGCTTGAGCTCAGGAGTTGGAGACCAGCCTGAGCAAGAGCAAGACCCTGTCTCTAAAAACATCTGGGCATTGTGGTGGATGCCTGTAGTGCCAGATACTTGGAAGGCTGAGGCAAGAGGATCACTTGGGTCCAAGAGTTTGATGTTGCTGTGAGCTGTAACACCACAGCACACTACCAAGCGTGACGAAGTAAGACTCGTTCAATAAATAAATAAATAGGCTGTTGGGATTACATTTGGTTTGATGAATAATCTAGGATAATCTCCCCGTCTCAAGATGCTTAACTTAATCCCATCTGCCAAATTCTTTTTGCCACAGGAGGTAACAGATGCACAGGTGTTGGGAATTAGGATGTGAACATCTTGGGGGCAGGAAGGGGTGTCATTCTTCTGGTGGCACAACTGTCCAAGGAGATGTGGACACAGATACATCTGATCATCCCACGAGCATTTATTGAACACCAACTATTCTAGGTCTGAGAACACAGTAGGGAAAAAGATAATTATTCAGGCCTTTGGACAGCATAAATTCTAGTGAGTGTGAGAGACAGGAAATGTGATCTGGGAATAAACAGCCTCTTTTGGCCAGAGCTGCCCAAAGCACCAAATGCCTCTAGTTCACAAATAACAAGACTTCAGGGGGTTTTCAGTGACCTCTTTTAAATGTCCTTTCCATCCCTCACAAATCCCAGTTGTATCCTGGGGCGTCTGTAAGTCCCCTTCCACCTGCAAATCCCACCACCACCAACAGGACCAGTTTAACTTAATCAACAAGATTCAGATTCAACTGCATCTTCAGTTACCTTCCATCTTTAGCTAGAGAAGCTGATTTTCCTTTCATTTTTCTGATTTAAAAAAACAGATTTAAAAATATATGTATTATTGTTCCCAGTGTGAGAAAGTTTAAAGGAAAATGTTAGACAATTGTGGACAGGGGACAATGGAAAAGGTGAGAAAAGAGTGAAACAGGTTTGGGAAATGTTACCTGTCCACTTTACAGATAGGAAAACAGAGGCTCAGGAAGTAGAAAGGACTTCCCAAGAAGCCTTGCTTTGGGAGAGGAGGGATGAAGGGAGTAAGAAAGTGTTTTATAATTTCTACTCACTCATCCATCTGTGAGTAGAATCTTCCCTCTTCCCTCCTCACCCTCACCTGATGGGAGACAAAACTCAATGAGGATCTCCAGAAAACAGCATGCCAGGCAGAGGGCACAGCCATGCAAAGGCCCTGGGGCAGGACTGCACCTGGTATGTTGGAGGCCCAGTGAGGAGCCCCATGTGACTGAGTAGAGCTAACAGGGGGAAAGAGGAAGGAGGGCAGGTTGGGGAGAGAACAGGGCAGTTTATGCAGGGCCTGGTGAGCCCAGGGAGGACTTGGGCTTTGATCCACAGGGAGACGGGAGCCATAGAGGGCTGTGGGCAAAAGAGGGACGGGTCCTGACTCATTGTTCACAGGCGCCCTCTAATGGGTGCATAGAAAATGCACTGAAGAGGGTGTGCCAGAGACCAGCCCCAGCTCTGGAGCACATATTGTGTTCCCAGGTAAGTGAATTTACTCTCTGGGTTATTTCCTTATCAGCTAAAGGGGGACTTTAACAAGGGACTGCAGGGAGGTGCTTATTGCCCCAGATTCAGGCCAGGCTTGGACTGCTGAGTTATTACCCTACCAGGTCATGATTCTGCTCACACATCTTCCCAGAGGTGGGAAGATGAGGTCAGTGGCACTCCCAGCTCAGGCCTGATGAAGTCACTCAGACAGTTGAATGGGTGTGAGAACAGGGGTGGAAATAGATTTCCCACCTATGCACTGTGCTTCTGAGAGAGGTGCAGATGAGCAAACTGACAGGCACTTCACAGGCGTGGGTGCAATCTCAGTAAATCATGCTGCCTAGGAACCCCTCCTATAGGAAGCCCTCCAGATTGCCTTGGCCCTCCAGGGTCTCCTTGGAACCTGTTGAGGGTGGGGATCTCAGGCAGATGGTGAGCAGAGACGCTGGCCAGCTTGAACTATGGTGGAGAAAGACAATCAGAAAGGATGGCAGAAGTGCTCCAAGGGTGAAGGGAAGTCCTGGACTGTGGCTCCTGCAGGTCTGGGTTCCAATCCTAGCTCGGATTCCCACTTGTTTTGTGGATAATTCTGTTGCTTTCTTGGCTACAAATTGAGGCAAGAGCTCTCACTTGATTGCTTAATATTTAATGAGCAGACACTGTGTACCAGGCCCTGTTTGGGCACCAGGGACTCAGCAGGAATAAGGCAGACTTTGCCCTCCACTCTTAGGGCTTTTAGTCCAGTGGGGAACACAGACAAGTCCCTGGACTGTTAAAATACAGGGCGATTATGGCTGTGGTGGAGGGCACAGGGCAGTCTGTGCACCCCAGAGGAGGCCCTGATTCATATCGGGGGAAGAGGGGGTTCAAGGATCAGGAGATGAGCTCACCTCTGGGGAATGGGAGAAAGTGGAAATAGAAGCAGTTCTGGGTATTTTGAACACAGGGGTCCTCTTTATCAGAGTATGCAAGGTCACGTGGCAGGTTAAACAAGAAAACGTTGGCTCAGTAGCCAACTGTGCTCGTAGTTCAGTGAGTAGGGCGCCAGCCACATACACCTAAGGCTGGCGGGTTCGAGCCCGGCTAATAATGATAACTGCAACAAAAAAATAGCTGTGTGTTGTGGCAGGCGCCTTTAGTCCCAGCTACTTGGGAGGCTGAGGCAAGAGAATCATTTAAGCCCAAGAGTTTGAGGTTGCTAGGAGCTGTGACGCCATGACACTCTACAGAAGGCAACATAGTGAGACTGTCTCAAAAAAAAAAAAAAAAAAAAAAGAAAGGAAAACATTAAATGGCTCAAATGGCTCAAATCAGCGAACTCAATTTCTAGGCTGTGAGCTTCCTGAAGGGTAGGGGCTATATTTCTCCTATCCTCATCTAAACCCTCAACCAATACAGGGTCTGACATAGAGCAGATAGTCATTTTATAAGTGAGAAAGTTGAGGCTCAGAGAGTATAAGCAACTTGTCACATAGGAGTTAAATGATAGAACAGGAATTTGAATTCTGCTAGTGGAGGTTTGTTGAATGAATAAATGATAATGGGTTGATGGTGGAGCTCTACTTCTTCCAGAACTCTTTTATAGCTTTCTTTCTGGTTGGGATTAAGTCTCAAGTTTTTTGATTTTATTTATTTCTTTATTTTGAGACAGAGGAATGTGGCGTCATAGCTCACAGTAACTTCGAACTCTTAGGCTCCAGCGATCCTGTGACCTCAGCCTCTGGAGTAGTTGATACAGGTGCCTGACATGCTCAGCTAATCAATCAACCTTCCTTCCTTCCTTCCTTCCTTTCCTTCTTTCTTTCTTTCTTTCCCTCCTTCTCTCCCTCCCTTCCTTCCTCTTTCTCTCTTTCTTTTTTTTGAGACAGAGTCTCAAGTTGTTGTCCTGGGCAGAGTATGGTGGCATCATAGCTCACAGCAACCTCCAACTCTTGGGCTCAAGCGATCCTCTTGCCTCAGTCTTTCTATTTTTAGTAGAGACAGGGTCTTGCTTTTGCTCAGGCTGGTCTCAAATTCGTGAGTTCAAGCAATCCACCCACTTCAGCCTCTCAGAGTGCTAGGATTACAGGCCCAAGTCTCAAATCTTGATTTGCAGGCCCCTGAGGATCCTCCAACTTAAATCCCACTCCTCTCCCACACGGCTCAGATATTAAGACCAGCTATTTGCTGTTTTTACATGTCTAGTGCTTTGCCTGTGATGTTCTCTTTTCCTGAAACATTTTCTTTCTTGTTGCCAAACTCCATCTCCTCCTCAAAAACTCCTATTTAGCCATCAAAACCCTATCTCCAATGTCCCCTCCTACATGCAGCCCACCTGGACTCTCACAGGTAAACTCTCACATTCTTCTGCTTCTTGAGCTAAGGGGACTCCTGGGAGGATCTGCATCAAACTCTGCCTCCTCACCACTACCAAGACTAGGAGCCCCTTAAAGCCCAGGGCTGCTGGAGGAGGCTACTCTGGGTCTCTGACTTCCCAGCACAAGGCTGGTATACAAAGGAGTGGAGAGTTTAGGGTGTGAAAATGAAATGTATAAATCCAATTGTAGGGTGTTTTTTTCCTAGAGTTCTATGGAGGTATGAAACTTTCCCCCTGCATCCTATTAAATGTTATAAGAGACGTCCTTAGCCAGATCCAGAGGTTGGCTAGATCATAGAAAGTCTGAGGGCTTCAGACACAGGTTGATCAAGGAGCCTCAGCCTTCACTTTCTTTCCATGATTCAGTTGTCCTTCATTGTCTTCTGTGTTGAAAGAATCTACTTTTCACACTGGTCCTTGGCAGATCCCAGTTGATACTTCTCCAGCTTAGGGTCTCCTTCTCTGTAGTTCTAGACAAGGCCAGGACAGGCTCTCATAAACTCACAGTTAGGGATGTGCTATAACAATTGCTGTCAGAGCATCAGCCACATCTCCGTGCTTTGAGGCTTCCTTCTTGCTGAGAGCACAGCCCAGGCCAATGTTGGCTGAAAACTGGAGGATAAACACCCCAGCTTCCCTGCTGACTCTAATGTGTGCTCTACACTGCCTCCCAGAGTTTCTTCGGGAGATTGAGCCCTTCTTGTTTTAGATCGCAACTGCCCTCCCAGGGCGGAGTCAGGTGCCTACTCTGGGCTTCCACAGCTGCCTGTTTCTCCCTGCATCTTATTAAATGTTATAATAGGATGCCTGTGTGTGTGTGTCCCCATCTCAGCCGGACGTCCTTGGTTGGCCTCTCATCCAAGCCGCTCTGCCTCAGCTGGGAATGGATGTCCTTGAATTTTACAAATCTCCCAATCTGATGATGATCCCTGCACCCATCTTCCAGATGAAACGGAGGCTCCTAAAAGTGAAGTTTTCTCCCTGGCAGGATGAAGTGAGGAAGGAGGAGAAAGACACCATTCTCAGAGGCATCAAGGGAGCTGGCCGCTCCCCAAGCACACTCACCCCCACCCCCGCACCCGCACCCTCACGCGGGCGCAGGGGCGCATACGCACCATTTATCACCCCAGACGCCCGCCTCCCACACGCAGGCGGCCGGCTGGCGTCTCCGCGGCTGACACTCACAAACACACCCTTCGGAGCCTCTTCTCAGGCAGCAAGCGGAAGGTGGGGGTAATAGGGAAGATGGCGGGGGCAGAGGACCTTAGTTTTCGGGGAGAAGGTAATGTGCCCCTGATCATAAGCTAAACCTCTGACCTGGGAAAGGATGAAAGCCCTGCCCCCTCCCCCAGGCCCCTCAGGAAGGTTCCATGAGACCCCACACCCCCGCCTGGCCCTTGGGGTGGGGACTCACACAAGGTTCGCTCCCTCCTCCCGCCCTCTCCAGGCCCACCTACCCATTCCTTTTCTCCAGTGGCCTTGGGAAGGGTCTTGCCGGGATAGACAGATGGGCTGGGGACAGATGGATCGCGGGCGCGTGGGAGTTACGGCTGGGAGTGAGTGGGGCATGGAGGAGAGAAGAGTTTGTTCTGGCCTCCAAGACTGGTCCCCCAGAGAAGCCTTCAGGCTCGGGAGGGGGGCTCTCAGAGGCTCTGGGAGAACGAACTGCCCCCGTCAAACCCCCCAGCTGTGGTCCGGTCTCTCAGGTGCAAGGCAGAGGGTATCACTCGCTAAGAGTCGCACAGCCCAACGATGACTGCGAGGCCTGGTTTTGGGGTGCAGGTGACGTTGGTGGTCCAGGAGCTGGAGTGCCTTGGCTTAGGCTCCCGGAGACCCTACCACGCGCTCCCACCACGCCCGCGGGGGCGACCTAGTTCCCAGCGAAGCGCAGTGTCGCCAGCCCGGGCTGTGGTCAGAGCGCGCCCCCTGCCGGGCACAGTCGGAACCCGCGTGGCCGCTACCCCCAGGACCCGGGCCGAACCCCCATCCTGGAGGGGTGCTCTTTCCCAAGACAGAGCTCCCAGCTCCGGATAGAGCCCTCCACCTCCCACTAACCCGACTCTAGGCTGAACCTTAGTCTTGTAGAGCCTGGAGCCGACTGAGTCCCCACTCCAGATAGAGCCCCCAACTCAAGGTTTAGCCCCGATTTCCGCTGAGCCTGACACTGAGCTGAGTGCCCAACTTGGGTAGCCCTATGATCCTGCTCTGAAACCCCACACGGAGCTGAGCCCCGACCCTGGGTTGAGCCTTTGTCCCAGAGGAGTCTCCATCTAGCTGGTTCCCCACCCCAAAAGAGCTCCCAATTCAGGGCTGAGCCTCTAATCAGGCTGAGGTCTGACTCTGGATAGAGCCGATGACCCCTAGCTGAACTCGGACCCTGGGCTGTACCCTAATCCCTACACAGTCCCAACTCTGGTTGAGCCCCAACCTGGGTTAGAGGTCCAGTCCCCAGCTGGGTCTGCAACCCCAGCTAAGTGCCCCCACCCCGATGGCCAACACCCCTGCCTAAGCCATGGTAATCTGTTCCCCGTACTCTACACACCCAGCTGAACCTCCAAATCTCTTGAGCCCCAACTTTCTTATCTGTACATCGAAAAGAGGTCCCACTTCACTAGACTCAGTCCCCTCATCCCTCCACTGCCCAGCTGGGGAGATTTCTCCCAGGATTCTGAGGTCACCCAGAGGGGCTGTACACATCCCTCACAATCAGATATAATCAGGTCCTGGGCCCAGCCCCATCCCATCTTGGCTGCATGGTCTGGAGCAGACATCTTGCTCTCTGTGGCTATAGTAACATCATCTGAGAAATGGGATACTCACCCTGGCCTAGGGTCTCTGTGAGGATTGGCTGAGATGAGTGCACAGATACAACGTGCTAAGGTAGAAGCACATAATAGGTGTTCAATAAATACTGACTATTGTTATTATCCTGTTCTTCTGGGCATTTTTTAAAAAACTGCTTTGTTGAGATATAATTCACGTACCACACCATTCATGCTTTAAAGTGTACAAATCAGTGGTTTTCAGCATTTTGCATTATTAAAAAAAAAAACTTTCTCACTCCTGTAACCCCAACATTTTGGGAGGTCAATGTGGGAGACCCAGAGTTTCAGACCAGCCTGAGCAACATATGAGGGTCAGACAATTAAGTTTGCGAACTCATCCTAGGAAAAGTGCTGTATACCTCGTTGCTGAATATCACTATGGTCACTATACTCCCCTAGTCATCTGGTGACCTTAGTGATATTCAGCAATGAGGTATGTAGTACTTTTCCTAGGATGAGTTTGTGAACTTAATTGTCAGACCTCATCGAAAGACCCCCATCTCTAAAGATAAATTATTTATTTATTTATTTATTTAGACACAGAGTCTCACTCTTTTGCCCCCAGTAGAGAACTGTGGTGTTGTAGCTCACAGCAACCTCAAACTCTTGGGCTCAAATGATCCTCTTGCCTCAGTTTTTCATTTTTAGTAGAGATGGGGTCTCACTTTTGCTAAGGTTGGTCTTGAACTCCTGAGCTGAAGTGATCCACTGGCCTCGGCCTCCCAGAGTGCTAGGATTACAGGCGTCAGCCAGTGTGCCCAGCCCTAAAGATAATTTAAGAATTAGCCATGCAGGGCCAGGTGCAGAGGCTCACACCTGTAATACTAGCACTCCATGGGGCCGACACCGGTTGATTGCCTGAGCTCAGGAGTTCAGGACCAGCCTGACCAAGAGCAAGATCTTATCTCTAAAAATAGCTGGGCATTGTGGTAGGTGCCTGTAGTGCCAGCTACCTGGGAGGCTGAGGCAAGAGGATCACTTGAACCCAAGTGTTTGAGGTTGCCATGAGCTGTGACACCACAGCACTCTACCAAGGGTGACAAAGTCAGACTCTGTCTCAAACAAAAAAAAATTACCCAAGCATGGTGGCCTGTACTTGTAGTCCCAGTACTTTGGAGTCTGAGGCAGGAGGATTACTTGAGCCCAGGAGTGCAAGGTTAAAATAAGCTTCGATGACACTATTGCATTTCAGCATGAGAGTGAGACCCTGCCTCTAAAATAAAATATTTACCATTTTATCCATTTTTAAGTGCATAGTTCAGTGATGTTAAGTACCTTTACACTGCTGTGAACCATCACCACCATCCATCTCCAAAACTTTCTGAGATATGATAGTAACTCCCTATTCCCCTTCCTAGCCCCCTCCCCCCATGAATTGATTCCGTGTCTCTGTGGACTTGTCCTGGACATTTTACATAAATGGAATCACACATTATGTGTCCTTCTATGTCTGCTTCTTTTACTCAGCATGATGTCCTCAAGGTCCATCCATGTTGCAGCCTGTGTCAGAGCCTCTTCCTTGTCATGGTTGAGTGATATTCTCTATTTCACTTCCAGTGTGGGGATGCACCACGTTGTGTTTATCCATCCGTCTGTCAATGGGCACTTCAGTTGTGTCAACCATTTGGTTAATGTAAATAATGTTATAAACATGGGTGTACAAATATCTCTTATAGTCTCTGCTTTCCATTTCTTTGGGCAGGTACGTAAGAGTGGAATTGCTGGGCCCTATGATAATTCTATGTTTAGCCTGAGGATCTGCAGAAAAAAGTCACTTTCCACAGGAAAAAAAGTCATTTTACATTCCCATCAGCAGTATACAAGTGCTCCAATTTCTCCACATCCTTATAGGCACTTTTAATTTGTTGTCATATTTGTGGACCCATAAGGTTAATTATCCTCATGGCATAGATTTGGAAAACTGAGGCTTGGAAACACATGGAAGCACAATTGACAAAGCTGGGTCTGAACCCAACTTGGTCACACTCCATGCCTCCTCAGGCCTACCCCAGACCCCCGAAACAATTTGCTTTGGTGTGATGAATGCTAAAAATGGCTTCTCTGCCTCTGGGACCCCTGTCAGCTACCCTGATCCAAAGAAAGATCTCCATAGTTTGAGGATCCAAGAGCATAAAGCCACTGATCTAGAATAGTTGTTCTCATCCACTTGGCAGTGACTACAGACATTGGTGGTTGCTTCTGGCATGGAGTGAATGGAAGCTAGGGGTACCAGGGGTACCAGCACCCTCCGGTGCCCAGGACAGCCTCCAACAAGCAGGAATTATCAGTCCCAACCATTGAGAATGAGAGATCTTGGAGTAGATCTTGGTTGTGGGTGGGAGGAAGTGGGAGAGGCACTGAGTGGGTTTTGGAAATTGCTTTCTCTGTTCTAGGTCTGAATCCTGGCTCTGCCACTTGTGTCTGTGTGACATCAGGCAAGTTACTCTCCTTCTCTGGGCCTGTTTCCTCCTCCAAAGTGAAATAGAGACATTTATTTTTGCCTCATGAGGCCTGTGCCAGGGTCTTCCTGGATCCTCCTAGGCAGGTCTGGACTCAATACATGACAGACACTCAACAAACATTTGTTGCCTGGCTTCCTGGAGGAGGAAAACTGGTTGCTGTGGCTACCCTTGGCCTCAGCTGCAGCTGGAACCCAGAGTTGGGGATGCAAAGAGGAAGTATTGCTGCAGTGGGGCTGGGAGTTGATCCAGGGCCCCATTCCCAGGACTCACAGCTGCATCCTCCTGGAGGGTTCCAGCTGGCCCTGCCGTCCCAACCCCTGGCAGCCAGGGTGCTCCCATGTGTCCCACTGGCTTATTCCCATGGACAGTGAGGCTGGATCTGAAAGTCCACTGGTAGGTCTCCAGGGCTCATCCACCTACAGACTGCTGCCTCAAACCTCACCCCAAAGATTCATCTACAACCCGACAACCCTGGGTCAGAGTAAGCTCTCCTGGGGGACAGGAATCTGCTTTTTTTTTTTTTGGCCGGGGTTGGGTTTGAACTCACCACCTCCGGCATGTGGGGCTGGGCGCCCCCCTCCTTTGAGCCACAGGCTCCGACCAGGAATCTGCATTTTTTAAAGGGTTCCTAGATTATTCTGATGTGGAAGGTTCCTTGACCATACTTCGAGATAAACTTCTGCCCAAATTCCTATTACCAAGATAGGTAAACTGAGTCGCAGAAGAACGGGAGTCCATCCAGAGCCACGTAGTTGGCCAGTTTTGCCTTTTAGCGCCTCTAATCTCTTTCTGTCAGTATCCCTGTGCTCCCACCCCTTCACACTCTCTTAACTTCCTCCTCTTTACTTCGCTGGCTCCCCCCAACCGGCCGCGCCCCCGCATCCGGGCCCCTTCCCGAATTCAGAGGAATCTCTGGGGCCGCCTAGCCCCACCCCTTGCTCCGCTCCCTTCCCGGCACTTTTCTATGATCTTCTTCCATTGGTCTCTTCGTACATAGCCTGCGCTGCCATTGGTTGATCTGAGGCGCTCGGCCCGCCTACCCTTCCCGGCCCCGCCTTTGGTTCCTATAGCGTGGGCGGAGACGGAGTGGAGGCGGGGCCTGAGGGTAGGCAAGGGCGGGGCGATGGGAGGCCTGGGCCGAGCGCCCACTTCGCCCCGCCCCCGGCCTCCGGCGCTAGTTGGACTGCAGAGACCACAGCCCCGGCCACAGCCACAGTCCCACTGAGGAGGCAGGACGGATCCCCGACGATCGGACTCACGGACGGGTCCCTGGCAGTAGGTGAGAGACTGGTGCCGGAGCGTTCCCCACCCCAGTGTATCCCGGAGTCCACTTGGCTGCCCTTGTCTCTCCCTCCCTCCTAGTATTCTGGCCTCACGTTCCCCCTCTGTCTTCATTGCTGCCTCAGTTTCCCTCTGTTTCTCTCTTGCTGTACAAGTTAGGGGGACACAGACTGGGTCTGACTTGCCCCCGCTGGCCTGGAACCCTGCTCTGGGACTAGCTTCCATCCCTCGTGTAGACTCTGATGGACTCTGCCCCAGGGAGGCAGGGGCTTGGGATTTCGGGAGGGCAATTACAGGTAGTGGGGATCCTGGCCACAGGTGTGAAGGTGGGAATATGTGTGGCTTCTGTCTAGTCCAGGAAGCGGGGAAAGGAAGGCCAGGTCCACCCAGACTGGCCACCAGTGAGCTCCCAAGTGGCCTGATGCCTTAGCCTCAGTTTTGCCTGCTGTGAACTGGGACCATGACAATGGCGGTAATTGGCAGATGATCTAACCCAAATCTGTTACCTCCTTGTTTTTTTTGTGGAGTCTAACTGGACCCATTTCCTAGGAAGGTAAACTGAGACCCAGAAATGAGGTAATGCTTGGCCAGAGAGGTGAGGAATGAGGCAGGACCAAGTCTGCTCTCACTTTGGATCTGGATATTCCTCAGCACCTCTCTATGGTGTCTTGTGGGGCCTAGACTAGAATAGACTAGTCAGGCAGGTGCAGATCCAAGCCGCTCAGCACCCTGTCTATGGTGTCTGTAGGGGGCCTACAGGAAAGGCAGCCCAACTGTACACAGACCTTTCGAGGTCACTTCCTGATCATGTTCTAGTGGTAAATGCCCCGGAGGCAGACAGCCCAGGTGTTGGGGAGCTCAGACAGACCTGGTCTTAAGGTAAAACTGCTGTGGTACCTTGAATAAGCAATTTAACATTTCCGAGCCTCAGATTCCTCATCTATAAAATGAGAAGGAATATAATTCCTTGGGTTGAGGGCTGGGGGATTAAATGTAGGAATGTAAACATCATGTTATCACATCCATAGAATTCTCCTATTCCTCCAACTCCAGGCACAGTCCTGCCTCAGGGCATTTGCACAGACTGTGCCCTCTGCCACCACAGCCGGTCCAGGCGCCAACTTTAAAACATAACAAGCTGCCTAGATGGGCTGGGCCAAGGACCTGCACAGGCAAGGGCCAGGCAGCTGGGAGGGGCAGAGGAGGGGCTGGCCCAGGGCCCCTGTACCTATGGAAACGGTGAACAAAGAACTGTCCCCAGCCACACAAACACCTGGGTTGGGCTTCTCTCACTTGGTTGCCCAGGCGGATCAGGTACTGGGCAGAGGCTGCTGTGGCCTGGGATGCTAGAGGTGGGTGAGTGCCTGGACCCCTGGAGAACATGAAAGGGTATTGAACCCTGCTTGGGGAGTGGGGGTGGGGGGCAGAGAGGCTGTAAGCAAATAGACTAGTCAGGCAGGTGCAGATGGGAGGCCCTGTAGTATCCCCTTCCCACTCTGTGGCCTTAGGCTTGTCAGGTGCCTCCTGAGTTCCATTGCCCTCATCTTACTTTCCCTACGAGTCAGCCAGTGTGGGCGAGGAGCATTTTGATTGCTTGACCATTGATGTAGTGGGTTCAGGAGGCCTCCATGTTCCTGTCTGGGGAGGAGAGAGAGAGGGTGCATTGAGGACAAGACTCCAACCATTGTCAAGGAAATGGCCCCACCCAGAGAGAGGTATATACTAAATGATGACTCATGATTGCCCAGGTGCAGCCTCAGGTGCTGGAGTCTGGCAGAGGGGCAAAATGGGCCCAATTACATAGTATGCCCACCCCTTCCCAGCATCTCCCTTACAGACGCCCCTCCTGGAATCCCACCCACATGAGTTTTCACCAAGACACCTCTGGCTGAGTTCCAAGGGCCTTCTAATGCCCTGGCATCTAGGCCTCAGTTTCTCCATCTGGTCATCTCCTTTTTCTTCAGAAAAAGGGCTGAGATACTGGGGGGCAAGGAGGGCTTTGAGGGGTACAGAGGGTTCTGCAGGTCTTTACTGGAGGCCTCTTGAGGGCACCATAAAATTGATTACAGGGTACATTTCTTCTAGAAGCTTCATAGAAACTTAGACTCTTCCTTTTCATGGTGGGCTCTCAGAGAGGGGAGAGTTGAATCCTAAATTTGAGAAAAGGCTCACCCTGGGGTAAGTATTGGGTTGGAATCCCAATTCTGCCACATCGTTGCTCTATAAACTTAGGGAAGCTCCTGTTTTCCTTTCTGTAATAACTGAAAACTTGCAGATCCATCAAGAGCATTTGGCAATGAGGACCTGGAGGTAAAATGCCTATTCGGTAGTGAACATTCCCTGCAAGGTCACTGTAAAGCAAGTCACTTGTGTTTGAGGTTGGGGACTATCCGAATCCCGCTCTGCCCAGGCAGGGCCAGTGCAGAAGAGTCTATGCCACATTACTTATTGTGTGACCTTGGTATATCTCCGTCTTTCAGCCTCAGTTTCTCTGGCTGGACAATGGGGCCCTTGGATGAGATCTCTGACATTGTGCCTCTCTGGTGCTAGGAGGTCATAAATTCATTCAACAAATGTGTTCTGAGCACCTATTGTGAGCTAAGCCTGGCTCAGGGCAGCAAGGACCTAGCAATGACGAGAGCTGACCTGGTGTCCACCTTTACTTGGCTCACAGATTAGGGTTGGGAGAGATGGACATTGTTCATCTAGAAAAATCCTTATGCTTTGCTCTAATTGCATAAAGGTGATGGAGGGACAGATGGATGAGGGGGTTAATTTAGATGGGGGATCTGGGAGGGCTTCCTAGGGAGGTGGCACATGAGCCCAGGATTGGATGACAAGAAAGAAATAACCACATGGAGACCTGGGGGAAGAGCATCCTAGAAGAAGGAACATCCCATGCAAAGGCCCTGGGACAGGACCTCACGTGGCATGTTGGAGGTACAGCAAGGAGGCCTGAATGCCTGGGGAAGAGTTAGGAGGAGAAGAGAGGAAGGAGGGCAGGGCAGGAGGGGACGAGCTGGTTTTGTAGGGCCTTGTCAGCCCCAGATAGAACTTGGGCTTTGACCCTTGGAATGGTTGGAGCCATGGAGGGCTGTAGGCAACAGAGGGATGGACCCCAACTCAGATGCTCACAGGCACCCTCTGTATTTTGTGAGGGGAATAGACTAGGGTGGGTGAGGCAGGAGCCAGGAGACCAGGATGGAGACTGTGGAAGGGTGAGAAATGGGTGGCATCAGGACATATTTAGGGGCTGCATCCACATTCCTGCCAGGTACTCCTCCACTTTGTGCTTGCTGTTAAAAAACTTCTTAGGTGGGGTGCAGTGGCTCACACCTGTAATTCTAACACTCTGGAAGGCTGCGGAGAATGGATTGCCTGAGCTCAGGAGTTCAGGACCAGCCTGAGCCAGAGTGAGACTTCATCTCTAAAAATAGCTGGGTGTTGTGATGGGTGCCTATAGTCCCAGCTACTCAGGAGGCTGAGGCAAGAGAATTGCTTGAGCCCAAGGGTTTGAGGTTGCTGTGAGCTATGATTGATGTCACAGCACTCTAGCCACAGTGACAAAGTAAGACTCTGTCTCAAAACAAAACAAAACAAAACTTTTTCTCAGGCCAAGAGTTGTGTCTAGACTGGCCTCTGCAGAGTGGAGGACTGTGGGCTCCCAACATTCATTTTTGGCCTCTAAGCCCTCTCTTCAGCAGGAATCTGACATAGTTGAAAATATCCTGGCTTCCAGGGCAGCCCAGCCAGTGGCCAGACCTTGCCCATCCTTAGGGTGCTTCCTGAGGGCTCTGGGAACCAAGTTTGAGAACCACTGCTATCACTACACCTTGGGCAGATTTCCCTCTGTCTTTTGCCATAAGGAAAATGGTCATTGAGTTTTTTGAGGCCTATGTCATGGATCATAAAGGGCTTGATGCAGTGGGAGCCCTGAAGTTGGTTGTGGACATTGTGTTAGAATAAGGACTGGGGGGGGACATTGGCCATGGTGGGTGGAGGCCTGAGGCCACCCTGAGTGGCTGTAGCTGAGGCTGGAACTCGGGAGATAGAGCGGCCAGTGTGGCCCTGCCAAGGGGACCCATCAATTATTGACACCCTTTGTGTGAGGCATGAAGAATTAATGTGATGGGGGCGGGGCTGCCTTGGACCCACAGCATAGCTGGAGCCAGCTCACGAGAGCCCCTTGTGTTTTCAGAAATTTTGCCACCTGGGTTGTTAAACATAGCCATTATTAAAAAATGACAGAATAGAAACTTACAGTTAAATAAGTTATATGTAAAATCCAGGCATGGGCCTGGAGAAGGAGCGAGGTACTGGTACCTACTACAATGTGGATAGACCTTGAGGACATCGCGCTCATTGAGAGAAGCAGACACAGAAGGACATAGTGTGAGACTCCATTTGTATGAAATGTCCAGAACAGGCACATCCACAGGGATGGGAAGTAGATTTGGGGCTGCTAGGGCCTGGGGAGGAGCTGAGGAGTGACTGCTGATGGGGATGGGGCTTCTTTACAGAGTGATAGACTATTGTGGAACTAGACAGTGGTGATGTTACACAGCTGTGTGCATATATAAAGTCCACTGAATTGTATTATAAAACAGTGAGTTTTATAGAATGTTAATCACATTTAATAAACATTTAATGTTATTTAAAAAATAACATTAGCCTGCCATAACGCCCAAGTTTTTTCTATTTTTAGTAGAGATGGGGTCTCACTCTTGTTCAGGCTGATCTTGAACTCCTAAGCTCAAGGAGTTCCTCCTACCTTGGCCTCCCAGACTGCGAGGATTAGCATCAGCTATGTGTCTGGTGTATGTACAGCAGACCTCACCATGACTAAGATAGAGAGCTTTCACTCTCATGGCCTCATGTCTGGTGTGGAAAGCACTGTCGTGAATCAATAGGCTAATATAATTAATTGTCCAAAATGAACAAGGATATTAAAAAATTAGCCAGCTGTGGTGGTATACACTTGTAGTCCCAGCTACTCAGGAGGCTGAGGTGGGCAGATTTCTTGAGCCCAGGAGTTGGAGGCTGCAGAGAGCTGTGATGATGCCTCTGCGCTGAGTGACAGAACAAAACCCTGTCTCTTTAAAAAAGTGGGAAGGATGAGATGGAGGTGCTCGGGTCAGGGAAGGAATAAAGCAGGCACCTTTTGTACGTGAAGAAGCCACTATGTCTAGAGCAGTGGTTCTCAACATGTGGGGCGCGACCCACAGCAATGGTATTAAAGAGCCGTGGCATTAGGAAGGTTGAGAACCACTGGTCTAGAGCAACCCTGAGTTTGGAGATCAGTTTCTGTGGCCAGGCAACAGGGCCTCTGGGAGCTGGAATGTCCAAACTGGGGGGACCAGGATGAGGTTCAAGTCCAAAAGATAAATAGAATTGTCCGTGGGCAAAAGTCCGGGGTGTCATCTAAGGATAGTTCTGGGGAAGAATGTGGGGACAGGACAGGAATTGATGAAACTTGGGAGCTGGCACTGGGACACCCATTTTACAGATGGAAAAGCAGTCCCTAGGACTTGCCTGGGGACAAGGCAAGGAGAGACCTCAGAGCTGTGGGAGGAGTCTCCCCATTTGGGAGGACAAGGCTGTGGACAGGGCTGAGGTTTCCTCACTGTCCTGCCTCAGGGCTTTTGCACAGCTGTTTCCTCTGCCTAGAGCCCTCCTGGAGACTTGTCTTTCTAGTTTCAGCTCCTGGACATTCACCCCTCCCACCAAGGTCCTTATCTCTTTCCCCAAAATTAATCTGTTTATTTCTGTTTACTGGTTTCTGGTACCTCCTCCTGGCAGCAGGGGGACAATCTCTCTTAGGGAGCTGTTTTGGAAATTCAGAGGTCTTCCCTTTTTTTTTGCTTGTGATAAAAGCAGGATGTTCAGGCATTTGAGGAACAGAGTCATGGGACATCTAGTCACATTTGGGGTAACTTCTAGATCCTCAAAACTTCCAAATTTCCCACGAGAAACAAATGCAGATGGTTGGAGTGTTTTTGCAGTTTTAAAATTCAATGAATATTCCTGGAATGCAAGTCCTGGGAAATTGAATAAAGAAGGAGTTCTGTTTTCCTGGGAATTTATAGCTGTATGTTCATGGAGATGCCATCTTTAAGGACAGCTGAGCCTGTGCTTTTTTATTTATTTATTTATTTTTTAAAGGATAATTTTATTTTATTTTTTTGGCTGGGGCTGGGTTTGAACCCATCACCTCCGGCATATGGGGCCTGTGCTCTACCCCTTTGAGCCACAGGCACTGCCGGCCTGTGCTTTTAAGGAGGGAAATTCTTTTTTTAATAAAATGTGTACAGAGTACCCCCTATGTGCCCAGTAACATGGAAGCAATTTACAAATTTCAATTTGTGTAATCCTTTTATTTTTTTGCTTGTTTGGGCCAAATACTGATTTTTAATTTATTAAATTTATTTATTATTTTAATTTTTTTTTTTTTTTTGTAGAGGCAGAGTCTTATTTTATTGCCCTCGGTAGAGTGCTATGGCATCACAGTTCATAGCAACTTCCAGTGCTTAGGCTTAGGTGATTCTCTTGCCTCAGGTTCCCAAGTAGCTGGGACTACAGGCGCCCGCCACAACACCCAGCTATTTTTTTGTTGCAGTTCAGCCAGGGCCTGGTTTGAACTCTTCACCCTCGGTACATGGGGCCGGCACCCTACTCACTGAGCCACAGGTGCTGCTGTATTTTTAAAATTTTTATTTAAAAGCTTATTTATTTTATTTTTAAAATGAGTTATAAAATATATAAAGTAAAAGGCACAGTAAAAGTATTCAGCTTGATGATATATGTATAACTCAGCTGCCACGAAATTTATCTTTTTTTTTTTTTTTTTTAATTTGAGACAGAGTCTCAAGCTGTTTCCCTGGATGGAGTGCCGTGGTGTTGCAGCTCACAGCAACCTCAAGCTCCTGGGCTTAAGTGATTCTCTTGCCTCAGCCTCCCAAGTAGCTGGGACTACAGGTGCCCACCACGACATCCGGCTATTTTTTTTTTTTTTTTTTTTTGCAGTTGTCATCCCGGGCCGAGTTTGAACCTGCCTGCCTCGGTGTATGTGGCTGGCGCCCTACCCACTGAGCTATGGGTGCTACCAAATTTATTGGTTTTTCTTTTGTTTGTTTGAGACAAAGTCTTGCTCTGTTGCTCAGGCTGAAGTACAGTGATGCAATCATAGCTCACTGCAGCCTCAAACTCCTGAGCTCAAGTGATCCTCCTGTCTCAGCCTCCTGAGTACATGGGACTCCAGTGCCCACTGCCTTGCCCAGCTAATTTTTCTATATTATGTAGAGATGAGGGTCTCACAAGCCCAGGCTGGTCTCAAACTCCTGGCCTGAAGTGACCCACCTGCCTTGGCCTTCCAAAGTGCTGGGATTACAGATGTGACCCACCATGCCTGGCAAAATTAAACCACTATGGTTTAGTGGTTCGCAAGGTTATGTGACCATCACCACTGTCTAATTCCAGAACATTCAATCACTCCCAAAAGAAACTCCATCCCCATTAGCCATCACTTTCCATTTTCCTTTCACTCCAGCCCCTGGCAACTGCCAATCTACTTTCTGTCTTTAGGGTTTTGGGTACTCTGGACGTATCACATAAATGGAATCATACAGCAATATGTGGTCCTTTGTGATTCACTGAGCATAATGTCCTCGAGGTTTATGCACACGGTAGCCTGTGTCAGAGCTTCCCTCCTTTTATGGCTAAATAATATCCTATTGTTTGGAAGGAGCACATTTTGTTTATCCATTCACCCACTTACGGACATTTGGAGTGCTTCCACTTGTTGGCTTTTCTGCTATAAACCTTTGTGTGCAAGTGTAGATGTACATTTTCACTTCTCTTGGGTAGATCCCTAGGAGTGGAATTGCTGGGTCACACAGTAACTCTGTGTTTAACTGTTTGAAGAATCATCAGGCTGTTTTCTTCAGTGGTGCCATGTTAGACTCTTGCCAACAGTTCGTGTGGGTTCCAATCCCTCCATGCCCTCAGCAACACTTGGTACTGTCTGTCTCCGTGATTCTAGCTCTACTTGTGTGGGTGAAGTGGTATCTCATTGCGGTTTGATTTGCATTTCCCTAATGGCCAATAACATTGAATATCTTTCCATGTGCTTATCAGCCATTTATACACCTATCCTCTTTTTTTTTTTCTTGAGTAGAGTACCGTGGCGTCACAGCTCATAGCAACCTCTCACTCTTGGGCTCAAGCAATTATCTTGCCTCAGCCTCCAAGTAGCTGGGACAGGCGCCCACCACAACATCCAGCTATTTTTTTTGTTGTTGCAGTTGTCATTGTTGTTCAGCAGGCCTGGGCCAGGTTTGAACCTGTCTGCCTTGGTGTAAGTGGCCAGCACACTAACAGCTGAGCTATGGGTGCTGAGCCCACCTATCTTCTTTAGAGAAATGTTACTTTTTTTTCTGTTGTTGTTGTTGTTGGGATATAATTCTACGCTATAAAATTTTCCAGTCCTTTTTCATTCTTTTTTAATCTCAGATTAATACAAAGGTACAAACCATTAGGTTATAATAATTTACACATGACAGGCAAAATGTAGAGTTGTAGTTGTGTACTATATCCAGCAATATGCCATATAAATTTGCTGTTTGGAAGCATACAATTGGCTGGTTATAAGTGTTTTCACAGAGCTGTGCAGCCATCTAGTTCAATGACCTTTGACTCTGTATAGACCCAGATCAACATGCACAACAAGGAACATTCCAGTCTCCCTGCCCCTTCCCTCATGTTATCACCTTTATCACCATCTGTTAATAGGTTTTTTTTTTTTCATTGAGGCATTTTATTTTTAAGTATGTATTACATCTCTAGCAAAAGAGTCCCAGAATGTTTCTTCCTGTGTGTTTTCTTCTTGTTTCTTTGTGGTCCATGATGCCAGCTGAAGTTGTCAGTACAATGAAACCAAACTGGCAGGATGGGAGCAGATTATTCTGACATTTTTCTAGATCTTTGAGTTGCACACCAAATATGAAAATGATCACTCCACACTTGTTTAACCTGCCTGTGAGGTTCACAACAATTTTCCCAGCACTGTGATCATCAATGATTTCAAATTCAACAATGTAACCATGCTTCAACATCACCCTTAGAAACCACATGACGACTTTGGAGCTCAGCCTTATAAATACCTGGTGTTTGCCTCTCTTTTCAGCCTTTAAAAAAATTTTTTTTGAGACATAGTCTCACTTTGTTGCCCTCAGTGGAGTGCTGTAGCATCATAGCTCACAGCAACCTCAAATTCTTGGGCTCAAGTGATCCTCCTGCCTTAGACTCCAGGTAGCTGGGACTACAGGCACCTGCCACACCTGGCTATTTTTAGAGTCAGAGTCTCACTCTTGCTCAGGCTGGTCTGGAACTTGTGAGCTCAGGCAACCTACTCACCTTGGCCTTCCAGAGTGCTAGGATTATAGGCGTGAGCCATTGTGCCTGGCCTGTCGTTGATGTTCTTAAGAGCATCAGCCAGGACACTCATGCTCAACATTAGGGCAGCATGGGAAAGATGACAGAAAGATAATCTGATCTTTTTTCTTTTGGGGGACAGGGTCTTACTCTGTTGCCCAGGCAGGAGTGCAATGGCATCATCATAGCTCACTGCAGTCTCAAACTCCTGGTCTCAAATGATCCTCCCACCTCATCCTGTCCAGTAGGTAGGACTACAGGTGCATGCCACCAGACCTGGCTAATTTAAAACAATTTGTAGAGATGGGATCTTGCACTATTGCCCATGCTAGTCTCAAACTCCTGGGCTCAACAAGCAAGATTCCTGCCTCTGCTTAACAGGTAGCTGGGGTCTCTCTCTTGATTGTTGCTGTATCCCTGTGTCTAGTACATAGTGCTCTATAAAGGCTTTCTGATGGACTGCAGTGAGTGTTCAGGCCAAGTCCCTGAAGTTTCAGCATCTGGTTTTGCTTGTGACAATGGTGAGATTCCCTGGCATTTGTTGGGCAAGAACCAGGGACCCTGGCATCTTGAGCTTGGGCCCTGGGACAGTCCCTGGGAAGGTCCCTGCTCCGGAAGGGCTGACATGGCAGCCACGCCATCTCCTGCAGGAAGGAAGGCCCAGGTTTATTTTGGTCCATGGCCTGTTCCCCTGAGACTGCAGTCATCTCCCCATCTGGCTGCCTGAATGGGAGAGCTTCTGGCAGAACAATGGGGCAGAGGGAGGAAGGCAGAGGCTGCGCAGCTGGCCGCCTGCCCCAGGTGTTGGCGGGTCTAGGGACTGCCCTGATGGTCTAGGAGTGTGGAGGCTGGGAGGGGAGGCCACAACTGCTCCTTTTCCTGCTGACCTTGCATGAGCGGGGGTAGCTGCTGGGAGCCTAGTCCCTTCCTAAACAACTCTTCTAGCCTCAGGACTTGGAGATGGGAAAGATCTGGGCTCCAGGGTCATTGGGGTGCAAGGCCTGGGCCTCTTCCCTAAGAGGCAGAGAAAGGCCTTTTCCTTCCTCTCTGTGCCTCAGTTTGCTCATCTGATAACTGCGGAGGCTAGACCCCAGGACTTGGGATTTTCCTCTGTGTTCCAATGTTTATAGACATTGTTTCTCTCATGCATTTGACACACGCATATGGGGGACTTGGGCTGGCCACTGGGGACACAGTGGGCTGCCCACTGGGGACACAGGTGATTCAGCCCCTGCATGCACATGGGGGAAGGAGGAAGAACATAGAAACCAAGGTGCTCAGGGTTACCAGGAGGATATCCAGGGCACCATGGGAGCAAGGAGATACTGGGCCCAGCCTGGAGCATCCAGGATCCACTTTCCAGGAGGTGATGGTGATGCTGAAAAATGAGAGATAGGCAGGAATTTGCCAGATGAGTAATGGGTGGGGTCTAGGTAAGAGGGAATGGAATAGATCATTCTAGAGAAACTGGGGTGAGGGCACTGGGGGATGCTTGGCAGCTGGCCTAAACTTGCAGCTTCTTTTTCTCACAGAGCTAAAAGTAGGACTGTGTGTTTGGAGCACCAAAGTAGGCACTTGAATGGGGGGAGTCCAGGAAGTGGGTCCAACCTCTTGCCCAGGGGAAGCTTGCTGCTTGGAGGACACTGTTTGTCCCAGGACAAAGTTGCTTCCAATCTTTCCCATTTTACAGTTAGGGAAACCGAGGCATGTGGCAGTTATGTCACTTGCCTGAGAGGCCAGAGCTGTGAGCAGGCTCTAAATATTGGGGTTGGGCTCAGTGCCCGTAGCTCAGGGAGCTGGCCACGTATACCAAGGCTGGCAGGTTTGAACCCGGCCTGGGGGTGTTAAACAATGACAAAAACAAAACAAAACAAAAAAATAGCTGGGCACTGTGGTGGCCGCCTATAGTCCCAGCTACTTGGGAGGCTGAGGCAAGAGAATCACTTAAGCCCAAGAGTTTGAGGTTGCTGAGAGCTGTGACTCCATGGCACTCTACCGAGGGTGACATAGTGAGATTCTGTCTCAAAATAAATAAATAAAATAAAATAAATATTGGGGTTGGTTTTTTCATGGGGGACAATTCTAGCCCTCTGAGACCACAGCACTGGGGATGGGCAGTCATTGCATTGTGGTGTTGCTCAGCTTCTCTGTTCCTTTGCGTTCTCTTCTGCAAAATGGGCAGCCAGCCCAATACATGGCAGAAGTGACGAAATGGGGCACAGGGTACTGGTGCAGGGCCTGCCACGCATAGCTGAGTCAACAGCACCCCTGCTCTGGCCTAGGCAGAGGCCTGGTCTTGTGACCAGGGTAGGGGGCAGGGAAGGCCCCTCCAGTATTTCCAGTGGCTGCCCTGAACTCTGACAAAAGGCGAGGGGGCAGATGAGTGCTGGACTTCTCCTGGGTCTGAGCTCACACAAAGATAGGCTTTGTGGGGGCTTCTGGGGCTGAGTGGGCAGCCACATGACATTCCTGGCCTGGCTAGGGTGGGCGTGGGTGCTGGTCAAGACCACAGGCAAGAGCCAGGGCGGGTCTCAGGTCAACCCCCCCACTGGTTTTTCCTCACTCATATGACAGATGTTCTGGAATCTCCAAGGGCAGAGTGGATAAGGAGCCAGGTCCATTCTTTCTCTTGTGGCCTGGGGTGAGGCAGACCAGTGGGGACAAAAAGCCGGGGAAGCAAAGCAGCAATGGAGGATTCCTAGGGCACCATGTGGCTCAGAGGAGGTGTCTTGTTGACTGGCTGGAAGTTCATGGATTGCTTCCTATAGGAAGTGGTGTCCAGGCCCAGCTAAGGGTTATTAATATACAAGGAGAAGAGGCAGGAGTTTGGGGATCAGGGTATTAATGGGCATATGGGAGTTCACAAGGGAAGAGGCAGGGCCTTGGGGGTCAGGGTGCCGAGGGTCCAGCATGGAAGCATTCATGGCCTAAGTGAGGTGTGGGCTTGGTCCTGGAAGCCACAGGAGCTGTTTCTGAGCAGGGAAGGGCTAAGCTGAGCTCTACAATTTAGGAAGAATTCTGGAACTTCTGGAAGGAGGTGGTTGGAGAGGGGGGCTCCAGAGTATGGGGAATCTGGAAGAATCTATGGCAGGAAGACAAAAGGAGAGAGCAATGATGGACAGAGGGATGGCATTCTGTGGTTAAAGGCCTGGTCATTGTCCCCTTAGAGCTGGCCTGCCTTTCACCTTGTCCATCTCCCTGGTCTCTTCCCGGATAGGAGTTGTTATAAAACAGTGTTTCTGCACTCTGAGAGTCTGAGGTGGGAGGATCCCTTAAGCTCAGGAGTTTGAGACCAGGCTGACCATGAGTGAAATCCCATCTCTACTAAAAATAGAAAAAGTAGGTGGGTGTTAATGGCAGGTGCTTGTAGTCCTAGCTATATCGGAGGCTGGGACAGGAGGATCACCCAACCCCTGAAGTTTGAGTTTGTTGTCAGCAAGGCTAACCCTGGCCCTCTACCTAGGGATATATAAATAAATAAAAACAAAATAAATAAATAAATAAATAAATACATAAATAAAATAAAAACAAAAACAGAAAACCCAGTGTTTCCAATGTTGGAGGGATCATCTGAGTAACCCATTTCTAGAAACCCCATAGATGTCCTCCCACAATGCAGGCAACTACTCCTGGGGCCCATTCAGGGTCTAAGATCTGGAGGATGTTGTTGTAAACCTTGCAGGGGCAGTGAGGCTGTGGGCACTGGTCATGGTAACTAGGTGCCTCCACCCTTAACAGCCTAGGGCATGGGGACCAGAACGCCACCCCATGTGGGGAACAAGCCAGACTTAAGAGCCCTAGTCGTGATCACAGTGACCCCTTCTCAACTCACAGCAAAGATGCAGTGGATTTGGTGGGGGCTGGTGTCAGGCCTCACAAATAGCAGAATTCAGAAGGCCCTGCCTAGGGGTGTAGCTCAATGGTAAGAGCATTTGACTGCAGAGGGCCTGGCCAGATTTCATCATTATACCTTCATTCCTTTGACTCAACATGCCTGCTTTCTTTCTTTCTTTTCTTTCTTTCTTTTCTTTCTTTCTTTCTTTCTTTCTTTCTTTCTTTCTTTCTTTCTTTCTTTCTTTCTTTCTTTCTTTCTTTCTTTCTTTCTTTCTTTCTTTCTTTCTTTCTTTCTTTCTTTCTTTCTTTCTTTCTTTCTTTCTTTC